>VNJV01012303.1:0-19163 GCA_008042635.1 Drosophila nikananu
CCCGAGAAAACGAAAAAGTCTGAAGGTTTTTCTTCTTCTTCTTACTTACTGCAAGGGTATTTAAACTTCGGCATGCCGAAGTTAGCTTCCTTTCTTGTTAATTTGTAATTTGCCCAATATAAATATTTAAAATTTAACACTGCTTCCGGGGTATTTTAATATCAGTCAGAAGCACAAAACAATGTGAAGGAGTCATTTCCGACCCTATAAATCATATATATTCTTGATCAGCATCAACAGCCGAGTCGATCTAGCCATGTCTGGTAGAAATAAAAATGTACAAATTTTTTCAATTTTTTTAAGCGGATAAATTGTTGAAATTGTAAACGAAAAAATTTGAAAAAAATTAATTTTAAAATAAATTGAAATTCAGTACGCATTTTTATTAGCCTTATAAAAACTAACCCACGAAAGTTTTCCGAATTCAAATTAATGTATTTTTAGCTTAGTTATTTTATTTTTAAGCTGTCATTTTCGCAACAATTATTGATAAGTATTTAAATTTTAATACTTCTTTCGGAAAGCATAGAATAATGGGAAGAAGTCATTTCCGAACTTATGAATCTTATTCTTGATCAACATTAACATTCATTTATTTAAACTCTCTTATAATGCTGCAAGCTTCCTTTCTTGTATTTAATTTGTGGCATGTGCATATTAAAGTCTGTTCCTTTCTTAAAGCTACAAAAAAAAACAGGTGTTACGGTTTTACGCTTTCTATCACAGTCTTCATTAATGAAGACACTGTGATATCTATAAAATTAAGTATTCATATAAGCCGAAACAACGGCGACTTTTGGCACAGTGGTAAAGGCCAAAAAAGGTGGTGATTTATTTAAATTAGCTTCTATACTATGGTCTACACGTTTGTTTCAACTTTCAAGTTTTTGTAAGAGTTTTAATTAATATTTTCTATAAAAGAAATTTGATCTTACACCATAAATAAAAGCAGAATCATAAATACAAATTTTAAACTTACCTTTCCTTCTTCTGTTGATAATAAAAACCTTTGTTACTTTCTGCAAGCTGGAACACCTTTCAAGATCCCTTAAAACAATAACTGACAAAATGTTCTATTCCTAATAACGTACTTCATAAAGTTTCCCATAAAATTGAACTCTATAAAGCTTTGAATTGCCGAAATAAAATAGCTTGAGGGAAATTGAAATTCCCTTTTTTACTAACCCCTAAAACGCATCTGGTAGTCAGTGTATTGAACCATGCAAATTAGAGAGACCACCAGGGGCGATATTTGCTGCGACAAATTTCCGTTTTCATCCACAGTGCCCTGCGGACTTGTTTTCTCGTTCAGCGCCAATGAAAAACTTGTTTCAGCCATAAATTTGCGTTGATTTACGCATTTTATCAACGCGGGTTGAATGGCAGCAGCAAAATCGTATTTTTTCTGTTCTCTCCTTTTTTTTTTACAAAAATTATTGGAATCGACAAATGACGCGAAGTTGAGTGGATGATGTTGCATGGCCGGCGGATTGCTCCATTTGCCAACCGATCGGATCCATCCCGTTCCCCTGTCTGGAAATCAAGTTTTATCGGCTGCTCCCTGGGACTCCTTGGCTCCGAGTTCCTCTGGAAATCTGTGATTCGCATTATGCGACTGCTGACCTGAAACCCATTAAGTGCCCCACATCAGAGGGGCGACCATTATTAGAGTGCTTTCAACCTAATAACACCAATAAAAGCAGTGCCAAACAACAGGACACCCTCCCAGCCAGCCCTCTCCTCTATCTCATCCTCCGATCCTGGAGCTGGGAGCTGGGAGCTGGGAGACCATAGAGCCAGTGGAGCGCATGAGACACTGTAAACGACTTTTTGTGCAAAATTATATGCCAGGCGCCCGACGAATATGATTTTATTGTTACTTCTGCGTACTTGCTCGACGGGCGGCCATTGCCGCTTGCCATTTTGCCATTTTGCCATCGCCACGCCCCATTCCACTTCATTACAATTCATTTTGCAAATGTAAAAAGCGCAAAGGAAAACACAGGGCAGAGGGAGCGGGGCAAGAAAACCATCCTCAAAGTGGATCTGGTCGAAAACACTGGGAAAATAGGGTATTTCTTAAGACAAAGACATTTTTATACAAGGTTTACTTTTGAAATTCTTTACTCAGAGTTCAGATAATACATTTATTTATTAATAATTCTGCTCCTATTTGTTCTTGTTATTTTAATTTTTAATTTACTAAGAATTCAGTCGTACTCTGTCATTTTTTTTTGTACATATTTTAGCCCTGGTTATCAAGCATTCTCAACATTATTTAGGTAATTTTGTATTCCTATATTTTATATAAAGTCTTGGGTATTATAACCAGCTTCAAATTCCTCTCAGTGCCTCTGTGCGTAGCTCAAGTGGAGCTTGGGATGTGGCGCCGCGCCCACTTAGCCACTTGGCCGCAATCCACAGTCCACGAGCCACAGCCACGAGTCGCTTCAAATAGTGCTCCTCGAATGAATTGCCCCCGGAGCCGAAGCAGGCAAATGGCATGAAATGGCCTTTTTCCATTATCCAAATGGAAAACTTACACAAACAGCCAAACGGCCCAAAAACAGCAAACCCCAGGAAAATTGTGTCTCTTTCGGAGCGGCGAAAAGGAAAGTCAAAGGCAAAACTACTCGTGCGCGTCATTTCCATTGCTTTATCAGTCTGAAAATTCGCACAAAAAAAAAAATACAAAGAAAAAAGTAAAAGAGAAGAAAAATAAGAGCTAAGAAAACCTCATACTGCGGCATAGTAAAAGCCAACGAGTTTTCCCGCACTCCACTTTCCATTTATTTATGTATGTAAGGCTTTCAGGGTAAATTGCTCCAATTAGGGATTATTCGGTGTATTTACTTGGCTTTTATTAATTAGGAATAGTGCAGGTCGCGACTGAAATGGTGATTGCTCAGGAAAAGTATTTCCAAGATAAGTAATATGTATTCATTTATTTGCCTTTCACTAAGCAGTTGTAAAGATTCGTTGATATTATTTATATAGGTTATTTTATGAGCGGTTTACCCAACTTTTACTATTTAAATTAAGCAGACAAGTAAATATTATATTATATTGAAGAAACTCTTGGAATAATTTACTAATATATTAAACTCTTTACTAAGAAGAAAAAATTTAATAATTAGAATAACAGTTTCTAAGTTATTCAACATTTTTCAATACATAAACCTTACCACAACTTTATCTTCTTTAACTCTTTAGCAAACTAAAATATTATTAAACTTGTTTAGACAGAAATAAAGAAATTTTCTCTCTTGTAAAAAATATAACTAATTCCGTAAGCCAAAGAACAAATATTTCCCGACCGTTTCAAGGAATAATTCTGGCTTATTCCCTCAATTCCTTAGCCTTCTCGGCAATTAGCTGACCCCTTTGCTGGGTCAAATCACGGAATTGTTGACCCAATTAAGGCAAGGGCAAAGAAAGAAAGAAATAAAGAGTGCCAAGCAAAGCAGAGCAGAAGGCTTAAAAGGAAAACGCACCATTAAAAGGCGACAAACAATAAGAAAGGCAAATAAAAGAAATGAAAACAGAGGAGAAAAGAAAGCGAATGTGTCTCGGAAATGGGTGAGAAAAAATTCTTTAAACCGCGCCCTGCCGCTCCGCCGCCTCTGCCTACCGCCTCAAGGTCGCCGGGACAATAATGATGATTTAATGGGCTCATAAATAAATTTATGGCTTCAAACACCGAATGCCAACTGTGGAGAGCCATCGGCGATCAGCGATCGCAGTGGCAGAAAAATGGGATCTGGCAATGGGTTCCAAACAGCCGTTTCTTAAAGGGTTAACACAGGACATGGCCAAGTAACATACGCAGTTTATGGCCCATTCATAGAGCCTGAGCGGGAGAGGGTTACGGGCTGTGGGGGGAGAAGCCAAACTGGGGACACATGCCAGTTTCAGCTCGGCCCTGAAATGATATTCAAAGTTTATCTGGCAGAACTTGTTAATTCCAAAATGGCATTAACAAACATGTTGACAGTATCTTCCACTCTCGGGTGCGTGTGTGTGCTTCTTTATGTGGCCGTTCTGGGGCTGTGGGTGTGTGTGAACAGTGAGAAAAATTAAGATATGATTTAACAGAAGGTTTAAATTGTATCTTTAAAACTTTGAAAAAGTATCTCTACCATCTTTTTGTGGTATTTAAGACTCAGGAGAGTTGCTAACCTCTCAAAGATTGTTTGTTTCTTTGAAATCCAAACTATTTCCCCTCTAAAACTCTCCCTTTCTCAGTGTATCTCCATATCTGCTGTGTTCGTGTGGGGGTTAACCTTAAACCCCTTAGGACTCCGAGCTGCTGACGGGGCACACAACATTTGGGGAGGTCGCTGTGCAAACAGAGATTAGGCAAACAATGGAATCAGCAAAAAATGTCACAAAAAAATCTAAAGAGTTGCCACACACACAAAGGGGGGGCTATGGGCGTGGCTGTAAAGCTCTGCTTTAGAGGAAACGTGGAGCGACGACTTAATTAAATCGAGTGGTCCCGAACAGGAAAACGGATGAAGGCGGCAGGAGTATCCCGGGGCTGCAGGGCGAAGCCTTAAGCGTTGTCATTAAAAAAATATTGTCAGGTGCTGAAAACAAAAAGAGTTGCAGGAGCCCAGGGAGCACCTGCATACACTTCCCCGAATCCCCTGCAAAGGCGAAAAAGAGCAACACCAGCAGCAGGAGTCAGCAATGAATATTAAATGAGTTTTGAGCTTCACTTTTAAGCATTCGCCATTCGCAGTTCGGGAATTACAAAATTAACTGAAAAATTGTACAATGGGTGATAAGGAAAAATTAAGACAGAATTGGTGCGGGTAATTATAATAATTAAAAACTATTTATGCTAGGATTCTAATAACAAATAAATAAGAAATTACCTGAAGTTACTAAGTGGACAATTAAATAAATGACATGTTCTGCAGATAAAACAAATTTATTTAAAGAATTTACTAAAAGCCAGTTAAGAAAAGGAGATAATGTTAAGTTTATGTAACTTTGTAGTACAATTTATTTATTTAAGCATTATAAAGTTGTATCTTTCTTACTTTCCTGAAGCCTGTACAAAGTATTCTAAATATCAAAAATCATTGTTAAACATTTTCTTCAATTTAGACTTACAAACAAAGCAAATTTTAATTAAATTTCTCAACTCAGAGGTATTAAAAACCCGCTTAATTTAGAGAACTTTCCGAAATAGATATTCCTCTGTCATTCGATTCCGCATCCGATTCCTCCCATTGTCCCTCTGACATGCTGACTTCTGGATGAATGGTTATTAACGTTTTCTTTTATTGCCTCCGCTGGCGTTGTCATGTAATCGCCGCCTGCATATGCGACGGGGCACGGGCTGAAAATAGCCTGGAAAAAGTCCAGGAGCCGGAGCAGGATGGGACAGGATGTGGCATTCCACCTGCGGTGTCAGCAGATCGCCAAATCCCGCACACATGCAGCAGGTTAAGGGTACCCGGGGAAACTTTGTTAGAGGCCGTGTCGCAGCGGCGTTTACGACTTATTAAGTTGGATAAACGTTTACGATATGAAAATGAGTAGAAATCTTGTGTGGTTAATTAAAAAAGAGAAGAGAAGCCAACGAATGAAGCGCGCTCCCTCCACCACCACCGCGGGCCGCTCCATTTCTGTGATATAATAAAACGCTGTGAAATGTAACACAAGCCGCCAATCCACGAGCCGAGCTGCAGAAATTTATGTGGCACGAGTTTCGGTCTTGTTAATTGTTTTATGATGCGCCCATAAATCCGTGCCCCGGCAGTCTTGTTCTTAGCTTTACTTTTCACCTACGCAACATACGGGCGGCCGCTCGTAAATTACACACGGGACGCTGAGGCTGCCGCTGAGTCTGCGGAGCGGAATGGGCATTACGGCAAATAGGCAAATGAGCCCCGGGCAAACGCTTCCGTGCCCCATCAGTCATCAGCCGCCAGCTCCGGCTCCTCAGCTCCTCCGGTCGGTCCAACTAAAAAACAGATCCCAAATCCTGCATCAATCGTCGGTCCCCTGGCAGCCGCATAGAAACTAGAGGCTTACATAAACTAAACAGGGAGATGGATGTGCCACAGGCAGTGGTGCTGAGTTGTCTGTTTTCTGGATAGAATTGTGATTTGCTAAAAAACTTTAGCTGTAATCTGAATTTTCTAATTTTTACTGGAATTTGTAATAGGT
The DNA here is from genome assembly GCA_008042635.1 of Drosophila nikananu. Lineage (NCBI taxonomy): Eukaryota > Metazoa > Arthropoda > Insecta > Diptera > Drosophilidae > Drosophila > Drosophila nikananu. The sequence goes on from VNJV01012303.1 coordinate 6,184, forward strand.
TTTTCGGGTTTTTAGTAGGTTATTTTCATAAAAAAAGAGGTTTTACTTGGTACTCATCGAACATGATTTGAGTTAGATATAAATGAAAATATTTCAGATCTATTACAATTATCTTAATAATTTCAATATTAAATTACTCAGTCATATTTTAAGATAAAATTTTAATGTTTACACAATCTCTTGAACTTAAAAAATATGTATTTTCTTTAGCAAATTTCTAAATCATAGTCTATACAAAATTTCACACACCTAACTTCTTAACAACTATCTTTTTATAAGCAAAACAATTGGTAATGCTTGATAAAATATTTGCCTTTTCTTTTACTTTTATTCTTTGTCTTATATTTTATATTGGTTTATTTATTCTAGTTTATTTTATAAACTATTTGTTCACAACCAGCTAGTAGCTAGTAGTTTCCCATCAGCCACAGCGCCAGCCACGCCCAAGAAGCGCCGCACTGTGCATGCGTTGTGGCTGCCACACAGCGACGGCTGTGTATCTGTCGGATATACTATACCGACGGCAATCCATGGCCGCAGCTCTCCATCTCCATCCGCAAACATATCTATCTATCTCCCGCACCATGGCAGCCATGGTTTGCACAAGAAGGGTCTCGGCGGCCATCGAGGCGAGCTGTGCCCGGGAGAATCCACCACCATCGACTGCTGCGGCTGCTCTACTTTTAGCCGCACACCGAGTGAGTCTGCGTGTGTACGTGAGTTTTCCGACAGGGGGTGAGTTTTCCACAGTCCAGGGAAAGTGCACTGGAAAATGTAGGAGAAACGAGAAGTTAAATGGAAAAAAGGAGGAGGAAAAAAATAAAGTGAATATACAACAAAGCTACTAAGATTTTGTTCAGTTTTAAAATGTTTAATTAATATTTAAATATATCTTAAATTACTTGAAATCACTTTCCTTATCTTTTTGCACTTATTATAAAACGCCAATGAAATTTTATAATTTGTAAATACATTTTTCTTTCATTATTTCAATTAAATTATTTTTCGTAGTGTAAGATATGTAGTATCTTGTACTCCAATAAAAAATATTTAGTATGGGGACCGTCATACAATTATTGAACATTGCCTTCGTACAAAAATACCATAAAATTGTTGCTTTTTTAAATGAATTGGTAAATACATTTGGTATTTGTTTAATGGTCTTATAGTCACACCTTCAGTGTTTCTTTGTACATGTCAAGTATTTATAGCTTGAATTCCTTAATTGAATATTCCATACATGAAACTCGGGTTTTTACTTTTAGAAAACTATAATTTATTTGGCATTTCTTCAGCTGAATTAATTGAAAATTATTATATTGATGTTAAAGGCTTAATTAGTTTCGCATTTATTATCTCGCATAGCTTTACCCAAAATTCCTTAAACCCAACATTTGCTACATTTCCTTCCTGCAATTCCGGTGGAAATGGCTTGCGGTTAATAAACTCGCACTTTTAGTTAGGCCGGAAACTTTTCCCATTTAACTTTTTGCTGGGATCCGCTGCCCCGAAATGGTCCATTTTTTATTAACTGCTGATGGAAGCCGCAAAACACAGGGCAGCAGCCATCCATCCATCCATCCGACGAACTAACCGGAACAAAGAATTTAGGTCCTTAGGCCTGTTTTCGGGTGTTTTTTTTGTCGGGTTTTGCTTAATTTTGGCGTTGCTTTGGGTTTTTGGTAGTTGAGCTCGCTGTTTGTCATGAATCTTTCATGAAATTGGTAAGGAGAGAGACCGGCTACTCTTTGGCTTGATAGCTTTTTTGGGATACTCTATAATGGTGAAGATGTACCTTTAAAATCGAAATGAAAATAAAGACTTACTTTTAATAGTTTGTAATATAATTTATAGTTTTCTAAATGGGTCCTAACGATTTTTATGAATTTAATACTTTATAAATGTAAAACGAATCGAATTGTTTTGAGTCTAAAGAAGTCAAAAAGTAAATACAATGCAGTAAATACTTTTCATGACTGGTGTTAATTGATTAATCATTAAATTATTTCCTTATTATTATCATCATAAATTTATAAAAAGAAACCTTAGGCTAGGTATAAAGAAGAGCATCCACAATTCGCACTACTCTCTCCAATTTCCCAATCAATTTTCTGTCGACTCCACCATTTGGATGGCTTTTCTTAGGGGCTGTGAAGGCCCTTGGATTTGGATTCTGATTTGGGGTCGAGTCATCGTCGGAGGACGCTGTGTGTGGCTTTTTCTTTTAAATTTTGTTGTTTTAAAAAGTTTTTTCTTGTAGCTGAAATTTTGATGAGGCGTGTTATCAAAAGCAACTTTTTTGTAGACTTCGTCGCCGGCTAAATGATTTTGTTGTTTTCCTTTCGGCCTCGTTGTGGTTATTTGTTCTTTTCTTTTTTTTTTGTTTTGTTGGGGATTTGAGCCTGGGTCTTGGGTCTAGAAAAGAATGTCCAATTTGGGCCCTGACGCACGCCGAGTGGGAATATTATCCGGGGCTTAATGAGATTACCTGCAGGCTGTAAATTTCCTGGTGGACTTAATTTTTGCTCTGGCACCTCTGGCATCTTAAATTTTTCCAAACTTTACAGTTTCTGCCACGACATTTCAATTAAGTTCGCCCGCCATTCAATCCCCGGGAGACTGGTGTAAAATCCGAAGCTAAATTTGCTCACGTCGCAGCTTCGGCGGACTTTTATGCCCGGCTCTGATTCCTGATTCCTGATTCCTCACTCCTGTGATTCCTGAGTCAGGAATAGGGATTGCTGCGCTGGTCCGCCGGTCTCTGATGCATATCGCATCTAATCTTGCATCTAATAAGCATTTTCAATCAACTTTTATGCTTGCGCTGTAAAACGTAATCGACCTTACCGTCACGCCCCGCACTCCGTTCTTTTCCCGGGAAAATAAGCAGGACCACTCATACATGTGGCATATACTCACTTGTACATACGTCGCACAATAACTTAATCCGTAAATTTTATTTTAAAAATCCCTAAAACCGCTCCCAGGATTTACAGGGCGATGGCTTGGCGATAAATTGAAACCCAACGCCCCCCAGAATCTGCCCCGCACGTGAGGAGCTCACATTTCGGGCCGGGCACATGCAGTTCACGGACTTTCTCGGGGTCACCAGTAAGCACGGCTCTGGGTACAGGTCCTCCTCCTGTCCTGGATCCCCATCCGTGGAGAGAGTTCTTGTCCCGTTCGCTTCGGCCTATTAGATGGGCGTGCATTTTGAGTGAAATTTATTTTAGGCCTTGGAAAAGTATAGGGGGAGCTGGGAACAGTGGGTTTTCTTTGATGGAAACTTATGTGTGTAATTTTTCTTGATTTAAATTGGGAAATTTAAGTTGGAATATAATAATATTTCACGTATTTACTTAATTTAAGTATATGAAATTCGTGTTTTAAAGGAGAACCAATGAAACAAGATTGATAAATTAAAGAGGAACAAGAACGGAATCTAACTTTGGCAAAGTTCTTATACTCTTGCAGTTAGCAAGTTAATCTGTGGTCCGAATTTGGAATCATAAATCTATTAATTTGTAGTCTGAAATCATTTTTGGTTTAGTTTTCATTGGGCTAAAAAATCCACATACTGATTTTTAAAAGATCGTTCGGTCGTAGTTCCTAAATCTGTATTTGGAGATCTAACCAATAATTATTATTATTATTTAACAATTAAATTCTAAATTTGTAAATTGTAAACTCTTTAAAAGCCCTTTAAATATTGTGGGTATTTACATTAAAAAAGCTCAATATTTTATTATTAATTAAATAAGATTTCAATATCAAATCTGCATATTTTTCCATTTAAAATCGTAAATTTTCCCTTTCTCTAATACATTTCCACTGTGCATCCTTTACCGGCAATTGAGAATTCACCGCTTTCCTCATGCTTATGGAGGAAAAACCGGTGCAATCGAATGTCTCGATGAATTTCCGTGGGCTGACTCAACGAAATCTAAAGTGGGCGGAAATGGGTTGGGGGAAATGGGTTGGAAGCAAAGGGTATTTTTAAAAATCGACAACCATTTTGTGTTCCCTTTCACCAATTTGATGTGCGTTCCGTTTGATTATTTGCGTGCGTGAGGGTCTCGGAAAAACGAATTTATGCCCAAGCAACCACAAGTGGCTCGCCCGTTGAAAATATCCACATCCTCTGTATCTCCCAACTGCGACTCCAACTCCAACTCCATCGCCGGATTCAGATCCACTTTCCTTGCCAGCTCCGTGTTTATCCTCTCGATGGCAGCAGCAGCCAGCAGCAGCCACTTGAGTTGGCATCGCGTTGCGCATCGTTGGCCGTAATAACACGCTTTGATAATTTTCATGGCCGCCTACCAATCCCCTTTGCCCATTCCCAATCTCAATCCCCCTTTCCCAGTTCCATCTCCATTCCCGAAAAACTCCTGCCCCCCGACTGCGGATGGGCTTCGTTAAACTTTATTTGAATTTATACCCGCATTGGCTCCAGTTTCGAACTCCACACTCACCCCGGCACCGGCTGGGGGTCTATCAAAATTCAGGACATGCCTGGCCGCCTCGCTTATCCTTTCGCTCGTTGCCGAACGTATCCATTTTGCTTGGTTAATGGACATGAAAATTAAACCGAGACTCCTTCCTCCATCTCCATCCATCGTCCTGTGCACCTTTGCCATAGAGTCACACGGTGAAAAATATGTTAGGGGAAGCAATACATTTACTAAAATTTATTATAGGAATTAATTCATAGAAATAAAGTTGTTAAAAATTTATGTAAGGGATATGTTATCAACGAAATCTGTTCATTAAATATAAATAAATATCAAATGAGAGTGAAATAAAAGCATTATAAAATGTTTTAGTAAACTTAAGAGCCTGGAATCTGAGCTCTTAGTATAGGTAGATTCTATGATATCTTGTCTTTATTTATCCTGAATTTAAGTCACATTCCTCTCTTCATTATATTCTTATTATATTATAATCTTGCCGGGTATAATAATTTTAGTCAGAAACACATTACTCAGTGAAGGAGTCATTTCCGACCCTATAAATCATATATATTCTTGATCAGCATCAACAGCCGAGTCGATCTAGCCATGTCTGGTGGGAAAAAAAATTTACAAATTTTTTCAATATTTTTAAGGGGTTAAATTGTTGAAATTGTAAACGAAAAAATTTTAAAAAAATTAATTTTAAAATAAATTAAAATTAAGTATGCAGTTTTATTAGCCTTGTAAAAACTAACTCAGAACAGTTTTCCGAATTCAAATTAGTGTATTTTTAGCTTAGTTATTATATTTTAAATTTCTAATTTGCCCAATATAAATATGTATTTAAAATTTAACACTGCTTCCGGGGTATTTTAATATCAGTCAAAAGCACAAAACAATGTGAAGGAGTCATTTCCGACCCTATAAATCATATATATTCTTGATCAGCATTAACAGCCGAGTCGATCTAGCCATGTCTGTTGGAATAAAAAATTAAAAAATTTTTTCAATTTTTCTAAGCGGTTAAATTGTTGAAATTGTAACGAAATAATTGGAAAAAAATTAATTTTAAAATAAATTGAAATTCAATACGCAGCTTTATTAACCTTATAAAAACTAACTCAGAACAGTTTTCCGAATTGAAATTAAGGTACTTTTCGCTTAGTTATTCAATTTTTAATTTGCCCAATATAAATATTTAAAATTTAACACTGCTTTCGGGGTATTTTAATATCAGTCAGAAGTCGAAAACAATGTGAAGGAGTCATTTCCGACCCTATAAATCATATATATTCTTGATCAGCATCAACAGCCAAGTCGATCTAGCCATGTCTGGTGGACAAAAAAAATTTACAAATTTTTTCAATATTTTTAAGATGTTAAATTGTTGAAATTGTAAATTAAAAAATTGAAAAAAATTAATTTTAAAATAAATTGAAATTCAGTACGCTGTTTTATTAACCTTATAAAAACTAACTCAGGACAGTTTTCCGAATTCAAATTCATGTATTTTTGGCTTAGTTATTTTATTTTTAAGCAGTCATTTTCGCAACAATTATTGATAAGTATTTAAATTGTACTACTCCTTTCGGAAAGCATAGAACAATGGGAAGGAGTCATTTGCAAACCTATGAATCTTAATCTTGATCAACATTAACATTCATTTGATTAAATTCTATTCGGCTTGCCGAAGTTAGCTCCCTTTCTTTCTTTAACCTGATTTATAGGGTACACTTTATATTAAGACAGGTGATTATTGAGCTAGTAATTTAAAATCCGCCTTGCTGTTTTCTTTAGCGTTGCCAGATTTTATGCCTCCACTCCACCATTTTGCCCTGATCCTAGATTTAATGCGATATTTAAAGAAGGGAGCCAGCCGGGGGGCGGAGCTTATGGAATACCGGGGCAATAAAATAAATATGCCATTGCCATCTTCCTGGCTGCACAATACTCGCAGCTGTGCAGAAATGCAAATTGCAGACCGGCCGCGAGTTAGAAGCGAGTTTCCAGTCACAATTACCATATAAACGGATATTTATTGACGCTGGCCGCCGCATGCGACAATTGCCGAAGCATTTATGGCAGCGCTTTGCGATTTTATGGTTTTATAATGTACGTCGCTGATTATCGCGCATGATATGCGAATTAAATTTTTTACAATTTGCCAAATGCAAATACACTTCGGCGCAGGCAGCCATTGGCTTTAGCCCTCCGCCGTTAACGGCCATCGCCAGCGACATCGTCAGCGGCATCGTCAGCGCGGCAGCGGCATCGACATCCATTTTAATGAGCCCCGCGATCGGATCGAGGACAAACGAATTTCAATAATGATTCAATTTTAATTCGAGCGCGACTCCGCCGGACTCTTAATGGAAATCGAATGCAATCGGCTAAGCGCTCAATTAGCGGATTCATTCGCCTCTATAAGCGGTTCTCACATATCAAAGGCTTGCGATGGTCGGAAAAATATACATATGGTTATAGTAAGGGGGGTTCTGCAGGAGGGGCTTGACAAGAGGGGCTTAACAAGAGGGGTTTGCTAAGAGGGGACAGTGGCAGTGCGTGATGGGGTTTCGAAATGCGGACAGCTGATGTAATATTCCCAGGCCAAGTCCGAAACAATGAGTGGGCATTGAACAAATCGCATTGAGTGGCGTAATATCTAAATGAGAACATCCATTAGAAGGGGAACAAAATAAGAAACCAGATTTGTCGAGCAGTATATAAAATCTGTAAATATTTTAAATGGTTGTAAGGAACAAATGCTGTTACTAAAACAAATTTCCAGAGTTATTGCATAGAAATAAATTGGTTAAAAATGAATTCAAGAGGTGTTAGGAAATGAAGGGAAAAATTTGGCTGTTGTTTGAGGTTTAAAAATATTTTTAAACAAGATAATATAATAATATGGATGATATATAATATTTTAAGCAAGATAATATATAATATAGCTAATATATACTAAATCTATACAATATTTTTGATTTATTAAAGCAATAAATTGCAAATTAAATGTGTTATTATTAGGTATAATAACTTTTAAAGAGTTACAAACTATTTTGTACCTTAGAAGGTGTTTTAATCTTTCTCTCACCAATTGTATAATATTTTAGAGATATAAGGTTCAAATATAAGTACCTAACCCTTTCTTAAATAAAACAAACTTTAGTCTAAGAATTATTTTAAATAATGCCAGCTCGCTTTGAATTTTTATAATGACCTTTACTGAAAGAGAATCTTTTTGATTTTCAATACAAGCTGGAAATATGTTTTATTCAGTAAAATGTTTTGCAAAATTTATTTAAAGCAGACCCTAGTGTTATTTAATCTTATTTTCTATACTTTTATATTAAAATTTAAGAATTAAACATTAAATGCAGGTCTATTAATTTTGTTGAGGTATTTACTTCAAAGAAAAATACCTTAATTTTGTAATTCCGCATTCGAATGAAAGTTTATCAAATTACCAAATTATTAAAATACCAAATCCTTAAGGGATATTCCCCCAAGAATGTTTAGATATTCGTGACAAAATGTAGATATTTTCCAAATAAATCCCCCACAAAGTATGTTATTGTTCCAACATATTGTTCCAAAATAAAAGAATCCATTTTCAGCCAATCTCGATTGCATTTAATGTGCATTCGGACGCAAATCCTTTCAGCACATCCACAAGTTTGTAGTCCAAGACTAGCGTCGTCATCAGCTTTTCCTTTTTCCATTTCCGGTGGCCAAGTTTACAGCAATATTTTGATGGCCGCTGCTCCTCCGCTCTCACATCAAATGTAATATTTTTTTTTTACCCAAAAAAAAAACACCAAACTCAATATTCAGAGCACAGCGCGGGAAATTTCAATATTTTGCTTTTGTTGTTTTCAATTTACGAACATTGAACATCAGCGAAACGTGTCGCGTTCCCGTGGATCTCATTTATGGCAAACAGAACGGAATGGTTGCCCAGAGTTATGATGTGCCCCCGCCTAGAAATGTCATATCTGGAGGGGGGACAGAGAGGACGGAGTCTGGGAATGCAGGGACTCAGATACAAGATACATGCACAGATACAGCCGGCCCACACATGTCCCGATGCGAATAAAGAATGCGAATACATGCACATAAATTTTAAATTTCGTCTTTCGCGCTGTACATGTGTCCCCATTCCCACTCACTCCCCTGCATATAGCAGTATCATGATCCCTGCAAATAAGCGAATGGGAAAACGTAAAAAACAAGCAGCAGAAGCGAAACAAAAAAAAAACGGGGGAAAAAACCCCAATGCGAATAAGCAAATCGAAAAGAATAAGCAGCGCCTGCGACAGCGGAGGAAATATTGTTATTGCTCATGCGACATGCATAAGCAAAGAGCTGCGTCCGATCCGGAGGCCCCGTCCACAGTCCCCCAGCTACAGCAACAGCCACATCCCAGAGCCAAAGCAGACGCAGACCCATTGCCCAAGTGCCGGGCCGAACCAGACCAACCGGAGCGAGGGAGCCACACTGCAAAAGACGTGGCAGGCAAAGTCAGTGCACAGAGAAAAATGTATAGAAGAAATATAAATGATAAACATTTGGTTGTGATTTTGTGATCAAATGAATTTGAATAAGTTTATGCCGAATATATGCAAAAAGTTATTGTGTTTAGCAACATTCAAATGCAGAATTACAAAATTAAGGCATTTTCTTTAAGGTGAATACCTTAAAACAATAAATATGCCTGTAAATTAAGGTGTATTTTCTAATTTTAATATACAAATGTGAGCTAAAGATTTACATTTGATATTTATAAGGTTTTAGTTCTGTGCACAAACTTCTTGAAAGCCGCCACTTGGGAGGAGGTCCACTCGAGTCCCAGAACGCGGGCGGTACAATACAGTGGGTCATTTGGAAAATAATTAAATAGTATTGATTATAATAATTATATATTAATAATAATAAAATATTAAAAGTAATAAAATATTAATTATAATAATATATGGGCTATTCTCTGGAAAGATCAATCGCGGTAAAGAACTAAAGAGTTATGTAAAATAATTTTTTTAACATTAAGGAATGTTTTAATTGATCAAATTTGAAAGCCCTTGTCATATTTTAACACAAATTTGGAATTATTCGAATGAAAACTCGGGGAGGAGCGATTTTTCATCATTTTTATGGAAAATACATCATAAAAACCAAATGTTGTGTTTTGGAGAGGCAATATGCTTGGACTTAGGCTTTCTAACATCACTGGGATATTTCAAAGATACAAAAGAAACCGCATTTATGATTTTCTGATTTACTTAAATAGTAAAAAAAATCACCAATTGTACGATGGAAAAAAATGTAGCTTGCGATAGTGATTAAATTTCTATTTTAATAAAAAGGCTTAATATTTCTAAGTCAACTCAAATACATTATAAAGTGTGTCCATGTCCGAAAGATTAAATTTTCGATGCCTGAGTGCTTTTAATGCAAGGAAAAACTAAGCGTCTCGTTAAAAATAAAAGATATATAATTAAAATATATTAAGGGGACACAAAAATTACCCCACTGTGCAGCTGCCACCCGGGGGCACCTGAAGGGTGGGCGGACGGGCGCCGCGGAGGTGGACGCTGGCAACGAGCAGCACTCTTGGAGAGTTCGTCACATGCAAACAACGACAATGACACGCCGCGGGGATATAGAGAATGTTTGCGGAACGGAAGAAGGCAGGGATCAGGGGGCATTGGGATCGGCGGGGGAAGGGGAAATGAAAGTGTAGGTGGAGATGGGGAGGTGGAGATGGAGATGGAGATGGAAATGGACGCCCAGTGGCAGGCAGCCCAGGGTCTGCGTCAGCTCGTGTCATCGTCATCGCCATCCCGGGGCATCGTTGACAAATGTTGGAAAAACAAATTTTTATACTTGTTTTCTCTGTGTTTTTCGCTGTCGCTTTTCATTTTTTTTTGTTGTCTCTTTGTTTTTGGTTTTATTTTTGTTGGTTGGCCGGGTTTATTTGGCTGTTTTATTTTTCACAGCGCTGCAAAATATGCCACCGTGTGTGCAGGGCGCTATAGGTGGAAGTGGAGGATAGTGCTTTTCTGCCGCCCCGCCAGCAGAGATATTCCCAGATATTAGTCATAAAAACGAGGGCACACACAAATATACATGAATATTTGTGTATAAATTCATTTGGACAGGCAGCAGGAGCAACACCCCCCAACAAGCAAATCCCCATCCCGAGCAGCGGAGTTATGAAGATGGCGGCCAGGTCGTGCCGGGTTTTTATGCGAGCGACACTCTCCGCGTCCTCCATCAAATGGGAAACCTAATTTTCTAGGGTAATCCTACCCAGCAGCCCAGTACCTACATGCAAACATAAATTATGCAGATCCTGCAAACGTGCTTAGATGACATTTTCCCGGGGCCGAGAGAGCGTCCATAAAGGTAACAACACAAGCACACATCGGGAGGGTGGAGCGAGTGGAATCATTTACGTAATGCCGGCCAGAATACTACAAACACCAACTGCATAAAAAGTTTTCCGCGCAAATAGCAAAATGGCCAGGATGGACGCAGAAGTCAGGCTCTGGATTCAGGAGTCCTTGCGGTCCTTGGCTCGTTTATGTGGATGCTGCTGCCCGGCATGTCCAGCCATTTGGCTTATCCTTGATGAAACTAATCCCAACTTTGCCATTTTTATATGCATGTATTTCTGCGAGTGGCCCACAAAAAAGTTTTTTTGCCCAATCTTTTTACGACTTCATTTGACAGCATCCCGTTGAAGCGAAAAGGACGGCAACGTAACGTAACGAAACGGAACGGAACGAGAGCAGCATGAAAAGTAATAAGTCACCGAGTCACGACAAATGCCACGGCCACGCCTGCCACCGCCCACATTGCACCACACACAAACACACACACACACTTTACGGGGCACAAATCTACACAGTTATCCCAGCGACATCTTAACCCCCTTCGGGTGGCCACCCAGAGATCTGCAGTCTTTCACCCTATCTGGTTTTATTTATTCCATCGATTTGCCAGTGGGTTTAGCACTGTTTAACAAGTCTTAGATTGCGATTTTTTAGAAAATATTACATAGTATTAGCCTAGATTTTATATATAAGATTTATTTATAAGAAAGATCTGAATAGGATTTATCATAGATTGACTTATTACTGAAGATAGAATTTATTTTGGGGCCTAAGAAATATTAGAATATCTTAGAAAAGGCTCTGAATTTGTGGTACTTTCATTAAAATCATAAATATAGGTTCTAATACTTTCTAAACTTTCTCCAAACACTTTTCCTAAACTTTCCCTCAGCTGTGTTATTCAGTATTTAATTCATAATATAAAATTCTAGACAAGCCTTTTATCTACCTTAAAAATTTAATTGTTTCTGAAAATCTTTTAATAACCTTTCAATAACCCGTGATTTCTACATTTATATATTCTTTAAACACTTTTCCTAAACTATCCCTTAGCTGTGTTATTCAGTATTTAATTCATAATTTAATATTCTAGATGAGGACTTAGGCTTCAAATTGTTTTTGAAAAACCTTTAATAACCTCAAAACCAGTCATTTCTACAGATATATATTTTTAAAGGGTATATCAATTTTCCTTCATTTCTATACTATATAATAATTTGTTTAAACAATTCCCCATTCGTGTTGTCCAGTGTTCCTAGTGCAACTCTCTGGGTTCGGCAGCTCCTTTGGCTGCAGCTGTAAATGATTCCATTGGCGGAGCCCCACCTTAAAGCAGCTAAACTTTTTTATATGCGCTTAGCCAACTGGCGCCTCCGGTGGAGCTACCTCCCTGCTCCCTGCTCCTGGCGGCCACTCCTCCTGCTTGCTCCTTGCTGCTGTTTGTGCAATTTCGCGCTGGTTGCATTTCCAGTTTCAGTTTTAGTTTTGTTGCCTCGCAAACGCTTAAAACGCGAACAAGGACTGGTGGTTGTGGTGGTGGTGGTGGCGGTGGTGGAGTCCTGCCTGGGTCCTCGTAAAAGCCACAGATCGCTGACAGCGCGCCGTTGGAGCCAAAGCGAATTTTGCAGCGCGTTATTGGGCAACGCAATTCGGGCTGCCAAGGAAGCGTGTCGAAATGTTGCCAAGGAGAGTGCAGCCCTTGCAATGTTGCACTGCGAAAAACGCAATATCGTGTGGCACAGCAGCAAAAGGACATTAAAAACACAAAGCTAAAGGGTAAACCAAAAAAAAGGAGAGAGAATTAGAAGAGTAGAGTATTTAAGGGGATTTTATAGACCCCTTGCAATGCTAACTAAAATTATTTATTTAAATTAAAAAGGCTTTCTTTTGTCTGCAATTTTCACATATATAATTTCTTGAATATTTCTTAAAGAAAACTCCCCCCAAGAGAACCTTGTTTTCCCTCCCCAAAAAATACTTGTCCTGATGTTGTATTCGCCCCATTGCGATTGCTGATTAAATTCCAAGCTGGAAATTTGCTGGAAACTCCACAAAAGTCGTCCCCCCATGGACCCGGCAATTAAGAGGCCTTTAATTGAGGCACAACTTCCTTCAGTCCTCCCTTTGGAGG
>VNJV01012359.1:0-23248 GCA_008042635.1 Drosophila nikananu
ACTTGGCTCTGGAACCCGCAGAACGGGACGATATCGAATGTGTGGCTATACTGTCTGCCTATATGTTTATTTGTGCCGGAGTGGTCTTTATTATGCTTAAGAAGCGTATACGGTTAGCCTAGTTTGTAGATATTGGCCAAATATGTGTGATATATTTATAACTAGTATACATTTCATGTTGAAAGTGTATTGTTTACAATCTTCCGAGTTGATCATAATATTAAAAGACATACGATGCTTACAATTTTTAAAATGTTATCAATATTATCGACTACACAGGTGTAATTGCCTCAAAGGGCATGATATTGCCATTTCGCAAGACCAGGAAGATGAAGGCAGGAGCCTTGGAGCCAATCTTGGGGGGCGAGCAATCAGCATCCGAGTCCTTGAATACTTCATACATCTGACAGCCGTTCTTAGTGCGAGACAGTCTGGTACAGAGCCCCGGTTTACCCTTGCATCCCTCTCGTGGACTCTTCTTGGGCTTGAGGCGAGTTTTTAAAGCCTGACAGGCCGAGGAACAGACAATTTCAGCCTGCATCAATCGCTCCTTCATCGAAAAACTACTGGCACTCTTTTGCTTCCGAATATCATCTGCCGGATGTCTAAAGTCCACACGAGTTGACGGCTGCCGAGGGCAGCATGCAGCGGAACTTATTCGACTCGAGTTAAAGCACACTGTCCTTGGGCTGCTGGGCATAGAGGAATCCTTTCCCTTCCTGTCATTCGTCCTGCTGGGACACGATGAAGAATTCATACTGTGATAGGAGCTGCACCGGCCTATGGAGCAGGCTGAGCTGGACGGTTGAGGCGGGCAAGACTGTGGAGGAGGAGGGCATGACGGTGAAGGAGGACATGACGGTAAAGGAGGGCAGGACTTTTCCTTGGTTACAGGTCCTGCAGAAAAAAACATTAAAATAAGATTGGGGTATTATTAAACTAATCGTAAAAAAATCATTCCTTATATTTATAGTCTTTTGTTTTTGAAATTTATGACACACTTACCCGAGTCCTGAACGTCCGCTAAGCTCTTTATCTTGGTTGCACCCCACTTAGCTAGAATTCCATCCAAAACTTGCATAATTACCTCGTCGGGAAACGGACCCAGAACCATGCTGAATAGCGAACCCTTTTGATTGCACCGGCTTGACTCCTCCTGAGTCTGAGTACCGCAGCAGCTGCAGTTCATGGTGTTTGTAAATATGATCTATTTCTGTCTTATTTATTTATATTTTATTTAGTATACAATTTTTCAAATCGATTTTTTTCCAAAAGCCTGACAAAATGTATTCTATGACTGTTCAGCAACGAGTTGCTTTGCCAGGCGTTCAGTAGACAGATGTCTAAGGTGCGATATCCGGCTTAGGCGTACGGCGAAGGCGTCACAAAAGATAAGATTTCTATTAAGGAAATGACAGAAATTGCCGGCATTGTCATCCCTGGGCAGTCGGGATGAGCACACTCAGTCAGAGGTCGAGCGGCTGGGCAAGGATATTTAATTTAATGGCGCAAACAAAGACCGAATCAAAGCTGAGCCGCCGGGGTCAAAGAAGAGCGCAAATGACCAGCAATGAGCTCTTTATTGGATAAGAGGATATAAGGTAGCAAGGGTGTGTCAGGCTAAGGAATAGGATAATATTAAACTTTCTTTTAAATTCTTATAAACAACAATTATAACAATTAAATTGTTGACGGAAATTCTATGCGTGATCTGAAAACATGCTCCCTATAATATTTATTATAATGTATTATCCTATAATGATATCAGAGAGTAAAAGCAATTCGGAATTATCCTATTTTTACCTTTTTTTTGCTTTTCACCTCGAATGTAATTACGGCAAACGTTTCCGCTCCTGATGCCTAGCTTTGTTCACCTTCCGTCTGTGATGCGCTTTTAATGTCATATCCTGGCCAAAGAAGAGACCGTTGTCGTCGGTGAATCTTATCTGATTTCGGATGGCACAAATGCAATTTCCGTCCGGCAGTCGCCTGCCAACCTTTCGACCTTCCTGCCCTTCAACCCTTCCTCCCCCCTCAAAGGTACACAATTTATGCTGAGTTAATAGTTGGCAGTCCAATGTAATCATATACATACATATATTGGGGAGCGTGGCCAGGATACGGGAGCACCTGTTCGCTTACAATGGGGTGGCTTTTTGCCTTTGATGACAGATTATTTTCATTAGCACAGCGAACGCCTGCTGTCCATTTTTGGGGAGGCGAAAATTTGGCCCTTAATTATTATTTTCATGTTTTCCGCTGGTTTTTCGCCGGCATGTAAAACATGACAAGGGGGGGAGCTGGTGGGCTGTGATTGATGTGGCCAACAATCAGGTTGCGCATTGGATCTCCTGCTTCCCGTTCTTCTTTTTATTATTTTTTTGTTCAGCTGCCAATTTGCTGACGAGTATTCTTTTTTCGTCAAATCGGATTCCATTCAAAAGAGCTTTCATGGAAAAAAGAATCCGAAAAACTCGAAATATATCTGTGCATATGCATGAGTGTCTCGATGTGTGTTTATATATCTGTGGAA
This sequence comes from Drosophila nikananu, assembly GCA_008042635.1. Lineage (NCBI taxonomy): Eukaryota > Metazoa > Arthropoda > Insecta > Diptera > Drosophilidae > Drosophila > Drosophila nikananu. The sequence goes on from VNJV01012359.1 coordinate 2,534, forward strand.
GAGGCTTAGTGCGGCCCTGGGGAAATCGCTTAAGCCGTTCATAATGAATATCATGTGTATTTGCCCATGTGAGGGAGTGTTGAAAGGGGCCAGGGGGGTGACTAAGCCGCAGGACGTTCAAGCAAACGGCAGAGGAAGTTTACTTCGCAAAAAATATAGCATACTCTTGAGGGCACCTAAAGAGTAGGAGATTTTGGGGGTTAATGGAAATTTAAAATGTTTGAGGTTTGAATCACAGCAAATAATTAATATATTATATTTATAAATGATGAATCCAAGTTCCACAATAAATTCTCTTTTAAATAAGTACAATCCTTGAAATCTCATCACTGCGTATGATTGATTTGTTCCCCTCCTACCCGTTTGGAATTTTCTTTCAATGGCAAACAATTCGAAGGAACATCGCCAAGTTCCACATTAAATAGTGATTCGTTATGGCTTCCCGAAACGATTCGTGTTCCCAGAATTACCACAAGAGTTCATGACTTGGGTCTGTGGCACAGACTCCATAACAACTTCCGTCGCAGTGCAAACAAAATGCTTATCGAACAACAGTTTTTATCGGAGCTTATGCGTCATGGCAGCGGGCACACAAGAAGCCACTCCTGCTTCTGCTCCTGCTCCTGCTCCTGCCCGTTACTCTGAGCAGTATTGTGGTGTATTTTTGAAATGCTTTTAGTGAACGAAATTGCGCAATTGTGGAGCAATCAATGCGAGGCCAAAAAAGTGTTGAGCAAAATAAAATGATGTTTGAGACACAGGAAATAAAAATGTTTATGAAGTTATAAGTTTAAGGATTATAAGCCATTAAATTTCTTAATTTCTTTTACCTTGGTGATGCTGATTTACTTTATGGAGTCACATATGCATATTTCTGCCTGGGCACTGTGTATACAAATTAAAACTAAGCAATAAATTATAAAATAATGTGAAATTATTATTTTTCTTATATTTTTTCAGTGCAAAAATCAAGCGTTAGATGGAAATGCAAGAGCAGACAATCGGTTGCTATGCCAACGGTCTGGAATTGGTCTGCGTCTCGTCAGAATTGCGTTGCTGTTAAATCGTGCGGAACCTGATGCGATTATGGGCATCTAGTGCACTTTAGGCTCAATGGGATGTCCGGTGGAAAGGTGCATGTGCATCTTCAACGAGTTCCAGCAATTAGCAAACATATATATATTTTTCTGAAATTTTTCCACAAACTCTGCCCTTGGCAATCGCATTAAGTGATTCCCGGGTCTAAGCATCCTACTTAGTGCCCATGGTTACAAGTCACAAACATTAAGAAGATTAATTCGCAAAGTCGCTTGTTGTTATTGTTGTTTTCCTATTTTTATTTTCAGCCGGCAAATCTCAGATAACGTTATGCATCATTGTGTCAAAGATTTGACAAATCTTTGGAAGGGAAAAATAAGGAACTGGAACAATTTCACATTTCTCAAGTTGAAATGCGAAACCAGCTCTCGGTTTCCCCCATCGATTCAGCTTTCTCTCACTGAAAGCAATCATTAAATAAGAAAAGTTTGCTTGGGGAAGCTAGCTGGCCCGGTTTGGCTGGGAAAACAAATGTAAGGAGTTTGATAAACTCACACACAGGGACCCCTCCCTCAAAACATTGCGAAAAAATCGCAATAAAAAGCCAGGACAGGAGACGGCAGGACGTTGCCCCCGCTCAGTTCCCATTTAATAAAGCCTCACAAATGGAATGACTTGCCTCAGTTCTCCCTTCTATTTCAGTTTTTTTCCTTTGCTTTCTTTTTTATTTTTCCTGTTTTTTTTTGTGCCACCCAGCAAAGTCAGCAGCGTAACCGCAACACGTTAACGGTTTCGGTTTCACTTTGTGATTTACAACAACTGAAATCGGGGGAGGCTGGGGAGACTGAGACTGAGCCTTTGGGTTCTATATTCTCCTCCCCAGAAACGTCTGCTATTTTTTTTTTTTTGGTTTTGTAATGTCCTGAGCCCGGCGCGCTCATGTGTGAAAAGGTACTTTGGGAGTTCCCTCAGACTGCTGGCAATTGTTTTCCTCAGATCCCAGATCTCCTGCCTGTCGGGCTGTTGCATTTGGGCCAGGGATAAGATACTCCCGGCAAGATATTAAATACCCTTCCGTTTTTGCACTGGGAGTGCGCCAAACAGCAGTATACAAATTACCCTCCCAGGGGAAGCCATTGATTTTGGCCGATTATTTTGATATGCGTCGGATTTCATGTTGATTTGATTGCGTGCTTGGTTCGGGGAAACTGTAGCTATTTTACTTATAATTTAGATGAGATATACATCAGATTAACCCCAGTTATAATTTCTAATGTACCTGGAAAAATTTAATACATAAATCAAAGAATTAAACAAACAAATACATACATTTTGAAGACACTAAAGTCTTACAATTCTTTTAAAAGTTGTGAAAAACAAATTTACTTTGAATTTTGTCCCTTACTCTGGACACTTTCTTAAGAAATTGTAATTGTATATCACTTCCAAATAATTATTTCCTTATAATCACAGTAATTTTCCTCAAAATTTATTTGTAAGCCTATCATAATGAATATTTTACTTTTTGTTGTACTTCTATTGTGTTAATATGATGATTTTGTGTCTCGTCGCGCGCTTCACAGGACATTCCTTGGAATTAAAATTCAAAATCAGTCGGTGGCCATTTCCAAGTCATTAAATTCATTTGCAGCCGAATGCCAAAGTTAAACGAACGGAACTTTTCCACGTGCCGTCCTCAGATAAGGATAGATGGCAACAAAGAGGGCGGCACCGTTGTCCCAACAACCTGTAAGGGCCACCACCCAGCAACTACCAACCACCCACACCCACATTCCTCTTCATCCCTGGCAGTGCCAAACTTCGAGTGTTATCAAGCGGACAGCATCATGCATATATTAAGCGTAAATTGCCTTGGTATTCATTCCGCAGAGCTAATAGAAATGTCTGCTAGTTAATTTAGCGTCATGAAGTTGTCCGAAAAATTCTCAGGCGGTCGGCAGGCAGGCACTTCTCCCCTCCAGTTGCTTGGCAATGATCAGACTTTGAAGTGGACGAAAAGGGTGGTAAATTTTTGGATTTTTCTGGAAAATATTCATTATTATTCTTCTACCAGAAAAGCTTTTCACCATTTTGCGCAAACCTTTTTTTAGATATATGTATGATTCTTAAAATCTGGAAATTCACTTTAACTTTAACGAAACATAATAAATTTTGTTAGAATTATTTAATTATAATATACGTTTCAACATTTTTTTGATTCTTCATATTTAACACTTTGATTAAATGAATTAATTTATTTTAAGTTTTCTTTCGAGCTTTCCTGTTCTTCACTTAGATGGTCAATAATATTTACTTTAGATGGCATTTCCATTTCATTTTCTGTGCTATTATTTCTTGATGTATTCAAGGAAGATTCCTCCATTTCGGTCAACTCTTTAATTCTTTGTAATTGTTCATTAACACTTGATGTTCTTGGAGTTTCAACAAATGAGATTTGTGATAATCTTGGCATTCCTTGAAAACTCTTAAGGAAATGCATCCTAAACTTTTCGTCCGCATCTATGGCACTTACTGGCCTTTTCTGTTTATTCTTCACAACTTTTTTATCTTCTAGAAGATCCTCACTTAAATCAGAATTAAATTCTCCATCGCTTGAATCTGCAGGATTAGAATTCAAAGAGCTTCCTAAGCTCGATCCAAAATCATCATTTCCATTGTGATAATCATGATTATCCGCTTCTATAGATTTGGATCTAAGTTGTTCTTCTTCGCTTTCCTTTGATAAATCAGGTAAAACGTATGTTTGTTTACTCAGTAATTCTTCTTTTTTGGATTTATGTAATCTTGGATTTTCTTCGGCGGATATCTCACTCACATTGCTAAGTTCTTCAATGGAGTTTTCTTCGTCTGTTAGATCGCTTTGTGAGGGGTTTTTCCCTTTGATAATTTTTTTATTTTGAGCATTTATCCCTTTCATAGTGATTTCCAAACATTTTTATTTTACTGATGATTTTAGTTATTTTTCATAGCCTTCTTCTTTTAATAGATCAAAATATGTCTCAATAAACTTTATTGTACGATGTTTAATTTACTTTGCTATCATTTTAGTATTTACTTTTAAACAATTTGTACATTTGTTTGTAATAATTTCAAATAAATATAGACTAACTTAAAAGCTGAAGAAAACATGTTATAATTTGGTTTCTGGATCTTTTATATGATTTTTTTTAACATGTCTATCTCTTAATAATAATTCTTTATTTTCTTTTGCATTCTGGTATATGCCCTTTGTTAACTTTTTCACAGAATCTTGATATTCAGACATCGTAAAAAAATTGAGAATGCCAAAAGCTCATTAAAGAACAAACTATTTGTCGCTGTAAAAGGTGGGGAACATTGACGTCAGTAGACGGATTGCACTGATAAAAAATAGCTTACAAAATGAATTGAAAACTCAGACAGCTAGCCACCCCTTTTGGCAGTCAGCGACTTCTTCCGTCCTCATCAGCGCAACCCCTTTTTTAGGGCGACACTCCATTAATTGAAGCCCCTGGATTACGGAAACGGCATTGTCTTGTCGACACCCGTGGCGAAGTCCTGTCTCCGCATCTCGATGCGGACAAATCTCTATAATCCCGATAATTTCGTTAATGGCTTTAATCACTTACTCGCAGGCTCGAAAGGATTATTTGATAGAGGGAGCGGGAATAATTTAAATTTCATTTAATTTTATGCGAAGCTCAGCAAAATTCACTCGAATGGCGGCCATTGCTATGTTGAGTCCTGGCTCCTCCTTTTCCGCCGGTGTCCTTGTGTGCATAAGGTCACACACCAACACACACTCTTGCAGAAAACAGGAATGTATATATATCTGGTAGGTACATGGACGGGTGTTTACCTAAGCGCCACAGTAATATGTATCTATATACACCCAATTAGGCCGCTACAATTGTTGCCAGTCGCTCCGCTAGCGGGGAAACTCAACACTCGGCGCTGGGAAACTCAACTCGAAAGTTTTCCCCCGCCCCGAAAAGGGTGAGTTCCCCGGAAAGCTCCGTCCGTGTGGCGGCAGCTATAAAAACCAAAGCCCCGTCACTGGCGCCAAACACAAACCACAATCGCCGCCCAGGAATCGGACGTGAGGAGGTGGAAAGTCCTGGAAAAGCAGTATCGGCAAACAGCAAAAAGCATCAGAAAGGGGAATCCGAATCCCCACAAAGCTAGCTCGGATGCCCTGGTCAGGAGCACGAACGCTGTGGCAGCACTGCCGCCGGAGCTGGCGGAGATGTGGCCACGGCAACAGGAGTGGCATTCAGCTATCGGTGGCCTGGACGCGATATCAAAGGATTCCGTAATTCTGGAATCCGCCACCGCTTGGGAGGAGGCTTCAGTGCCGCTCCCCTGCTATTATATCTCTCAAATGAACCTAAAGAATATCATAGCAACATCATATCAATCCATATCGATCTAGAACCTATGATTAGCCAATTGTTTTTATTGTGGTATTGTTTTTAATTTAATTGGAAAACAAATGTGATTTGGATAATAAAATAAATAAGCTATCATAACAAATCATTTAAATATATTATTAAGTAGTTATTGATGGGAAATTTATAAGAAAATAAGTTTTATCACTGGCGTAATATTCCTTAAAGAAATGATTAGATGGGATCCTGAAAAAGTATTTGAACTATTTAAATAATTTTCCATAACTTTGATTTATCTAATGAGGCAACAAGAAATTAACCTTAAGAATTGGTAAACTATTTTAATGTTGTATTATTAAATACTAGATGAAACAGTATTTTAAATTTTTACATTTTAATATTTTGAAATGTTGGAAATATATGCAGGGCTTAGAAAAGTTTGTGGAAGATTTCTATATTTTGTTTTCTGATGTTCTTATTTTGAAAATGAAAACAAGTATTTATGGTCCTATTATAAATTTATTAACACGGTATGCCTAAAAAAAGGATGCTAGGTAAATGTTATTAAAAATGTGTTAAGTAAACATTATATAAAAATATATGCATAAATTTACATACTTACCTATGTATATGTATCTGTTAACTTTAATTTTATTAATCCATTTTGTTTATTTTAATTTGTTATTTATCTCTCTCTCGATTTGAGTTATGCAAGTTCTTAAAGTTGTATTTATCTTCCATTTCAACTAAAAGGTAATAAAACCAGCAAAGAGCAAACAATCGATGGATTGAACCATCTACAAAAGCCGCCATCAAGTTGGCAAATAACCAGGCCTATACCTCCTGCCCTTCGTATGCTCGAAAGTAATCAAAAAACTTCGGTGAACTGTGGTGGGCGGTGATAAATTTGCATATGTCAACACGAAAGAGCAGCAGCAACAATTGCCCCGAAAGACAATTTATTTATTTGCCTCGTTGGTCGTCCGGAGTCTGCGGACTGCGGCAGGCATTGGAGCGCAAGAGATACATTTGCCCGATGAGCAGGATTGAAATGTTAATTACACAAGTTCCAGGGGTTGATTCCCCCTGCTGCAGATACACATGGCAAACAGTTTAAAAAACAGTCGAGAGCGGTGTTTAGACACTGGCTAAGCAAACAATCCGGCTCGGCTGGTTCGTGATTTGTGTGCTCAGCTCTTAATCAGGCCGAGTTCTGAGCACTTTCCACCGAGAGCCGGCGGCAGTGAAAGTTTAATATACCATCGATAGCCTCTGGCAGCAATATCGACTGTTCTAAACGCTGGCAAACATCCGAAGTCAGGGGATGTTCCCTTGCTGTACCCAACCCCCAACCATGCCCATCCGTGTCCTGTATCCTGAAGCCTGACATTGATGAGGTGTGAATGCCACCGCAGCAGCGTCTGCCTTTGTTTTATGCCTTCATCATTGCGAATGCTGCCGTTGTGGCATCCACTTGAGGTTAATTGAATTTCAAAGCGTCCTTGCTAAACTGAAAGCGTTTTTTCCCCATTTAAGCTGGTTACGCGAACAGATGGCAAAATGAAGTTAGTGCGATGTGGTATTATTAATCGAATCTGATGGTAATTGAAAAGTTTTCTGAGTTAGTTAATTTGATCTACCAAGGGAGAAGTTTACTGGGGTTTTGGTCTTTGTTTATTATGATTTTCCACAAGGCAAAGGTTAACAATTGAATTAAATTGAGATTAATCGATAGTAGTTTGGAAGTTGACAAATAAATAAATAATTCTGCGTTTCCAGAAATGTTTGGAAATAAACAATACACTTTTAATATCCTTGTAAAAATCCATAAGCAGCAAATGTTGCTTTATTGTTTGACAACTTCCCATATCGAGTTTCCCAACTTTGGCGACACATTTAAAGGATTTGGTGTGGCACGTGCCTCGGCACACTTAAGATGCGTGAAGGAAAATAAAAAAGAAAGTGGCTCTCGACATTTCTTACTGGAAACTTGAGGAAAAGCGCGAAATTAGCATTTATTTTCAAAGAGCCTGTTTATTTGGCTATTTATTCAATTTTAATTTCCATTTTTTCCAGCATTTCTGTCCTAGAACAATCAGTCACGGAGGCAGAAGAAAATAGATGCGATTACATTTAATTGAATTTTTTCCGCGCTCTGTTTGCGCAAGCGAAAGCCAAAAACAGAATTGAATGTATTGTATTACCAATAAAAAGGAAAAGAGGAAAAATAATAAAAATGCGGCGCGCAATTGGCAGTCCAAAGAGGAAAGGGAAACGAGAAGAAAAGTCGGAAAACGTGATGCCGCCAAGTATTCAAATTTCAGTACATTTCATCTCGGGGGGAGAATCGAACTGTGCTCGTTAGGTTAAAGTTGGCGCTCATGCATTATTTATACGAACTAACAAGCCGCAAGTTGTCATAAAAATCCGGCACAGAAATTACCTGTTGATGAGCCACAAAGCGCTAGTTTAACCCTCAATTACCAGGTCTCTGGGGGGGTTGAAATTGAACCACATGAGCGCGAGGGTAAGGCTTCTGTCTCGCCTTCTGCTCTGCCCCCTGAGGGAGGCATTAAAATTTTATCAACTTGCCGGGTCTGCTGTTGAATTAAGAAGCACTTGGCACGTTAAATCAATTTGCCATTTTATAAATCTTCATTTCGCACCTGAGACGTGATGGCGGCGGCATCCCATCGAGCAGCCACAGGTGGTCCTGCGATGGAAGGCATAAGGAGCTTTGGCATAAGCCCCCATGGCTGAAACGTGACTCCCCGGATCTGCCAAGGATTTGCACTTTTATTTCTATTTATTTTTTGGCAAGCATAGCAGCCACTACTACGAGTAAGCTCGTATTTGCATTGCGAACTCATTTCAATTAGCTAAAATGTCCCATTTACACCATTTGCTTGATTGTTTTCGTTTCGCTTGCCACTGCCACTGACCAAATGTGTTTTTTCGGAGGAGTTCATTGCCCATTTGAGGGCATTTTTAATTTCTGTAATGCCTTTTGTGATCTCTGAATGGCCGTAAGTGCACTCGAGAGCTGCGTAGTATTGTTACGTTTATTGTCAGCGACAGTGAGCTTTTAAGAAAATTATACAATTGCATTATGACGCCGCACTGACCACTTCGGAGGCTGTAAGATTCAATGGCTCTCGATTTTCCCCTCTTGGAGTTTTAGCACAGAAAAATATTGTATATAAAATTTATTAAAGATAAAGTTAAAGAATAAATAAATAATAATAAGATGAGAGACCAGGACCAAGAGCTTGCAATATCTTTAAGTCTTCTTTGGGAGAGAGTCCCTCCCTTTCGTAAAATTCAATTTTTTGTAGATTTTAAGCTTTGTTTTCTCTGTGTATTTCTATAGTTGAAGTTTAAACTTTTGCTCGTATATCAAACGCATTGAAAGGGAGGCGGTCCTTTGGGCCATGCCACAAGCGCAAAAAGCGCAATTCCTGGAAAGGGAACTTTGTATTACAAATCGCTCAACGGGCGGCCCACGAAGGACGACTGTCAATGCCTTTTTTGCAGCCGCTGGGTGGCATAAATTATGACCGCCCGGCGTTCGTTTCCCGCTCTCCGCTTAGCTCGGTCGCCCCTCCACTGCGGTTATTAAAATGCTCAATGCTCTTACCCATGCCACCAATCTGGGATCCGTACTCCGCTTTTCCGCCCACGACTCAAGTTCGAGTTCCCATTGTCGTCGTCAGACAACTGGAAAAAAGAGTAGCACACTCGCCGGCGCCGACTAATGGCAACTGAAGTACCAAATACAGTGGGTCTAAAGTAATTTCATCAGTTTCTTATTAGATATGGTCAAGGAAATACCTTATATAATAGGTACTTAAAAAATAATAATAAATAAGTGAATTTAATTTTAGAATTTTATTTGAAGTACTTCTTTTATTGTTGTCATAAACTGTATCAATAAGTAATAGTTTATTTAAAAATCTCAAATACAACGTAATGTCTATTCCATAATACTTTTTTTAATTTTATTTATTATTTTACATTGCTTTCATATATATTTCCATTACCATAAAATCTCTAACCACTGTCCTCTGTGTTGTTTAAGCTTCCTTTCTGGCTGATAATCAATAAAATGTTTTGGCATTTACTTTCATTGTTTGCTGCTGATGCTGCTGCTGTTGCTGTCGCTGTTGCAACGCCCCTTCAGCCACGCCCACGCACAAGGACTATATTTGCATATTTCGAGTGGCAACTGGCAAGGCATATTGCGGGTTTTTATGTTATATCCTGCCGTTCGCCGTGCTCAAGTCCTTTGCACCGGGCGTGCCTCGTGAATTGTTTCACTGTCGTCGTTCATTTGGGTTGATGTCCCAAAGACTGAGGACACAACATGAAAGTCGCTTAATCCACTTAAATGTCTTTGAGTTTGGAATCTCCCCTTCTTTTGAAGGCATCTTACACTGGAATAAAGAGAGTTGTTTTGTCTGCAATTTAAATCATCAAATAAAATATTCTTTATCTTTTTAAAAAAAATTTACCTTTTTTTTTTTAAAAATGTAAGGGGTTACATCGTTAAAATTTTCAAAAATGTTCCAAAATTTAGAAATCGAGTTTTAAATGCAGAAAAGTTCTTTATTAAAAACTAAGAAGAAAAAACCAAACCACACTGAAATCCGTTGAGTTTAAGCCAAACTACGATAAAAAAAACCACTGAAAGAGTTCTCGATTTTTGAGCCAAAAAATTTACCCATTTTTTTTTAAGAAGGGGTCGTAAAAATTTTTAAAAATTTTCCAAAATTTAGAAATTGAGTTTTAAATTCAGAAAAGCTCTCCATTAAAAACTAAGATGAAAAAACAAAACCACACTGAAATCCGTTGAGTTTAAGCCAAATTACGATCAAAAAACCACTGAAGGAGTTCGCGTTTTTTGAGCCAAAAAATTTACCCATTTTTTTAATGAAGGGGTCATAAAAATTGTTAAAAATTTTCAAAAATTTAGAAATCGAGTTTTAAATGCAGAAAAGTTCTCCATTAAAAACTAAGAAGAAAAAAGCAAACCACACTGAAATCTTTTGAGTTTTAGCCAAATTACGTTAAAAAAACCAAAAATGAACCCATTTTTCTGAAAAAATTTACTAATTTTTATACCATGTACCGTAGGTACAAAGGTATATTAATTTCGTGCAAATGTATGTAACAGGCAGAAGGAAGCATTTCCGACCCCATAAAGTATATATATTCTTGATCAGCATCAACAGCCGAGTCGATCTAGCNGTTCTCCATTAAAAACTAAGAAGAAAAAAGCAAACCACACTGAAATCTTTTGAGTTTTAGCCAAATTACGTTAAAAAAACCAAAAATGAACCCATTTTTCTGAAAAAATTACATCGTAAAAATTGTTAAAAATTTTCAAAAATTTAGAAATCGAGTTTTAAATGCAGAAAAGTTCTCCATTGAAAACTAAGAAGAAAAAACCAAACCACACTGAAATCCGTTGAGTCTAAGCCAAATTACGATCAAAAAACCACTGAAGGAGTTCGCGATTTTTGAGCCAAAAAATGTACCCATTTTTTTTATTAAAGAGGTCGTAAAAATTGTTAAAAATTTTCTAAAATTTAGAAATCAAGTTTTAAATGCAGAAAAGTTCTCCATTAAAAACTAAGAAGAAAAGACCAAACGAAACTGGAATCTGTTGAGTTTAAGCCCAGTTATGATCAAAAACTCCTTGAAGGTGTAAGCGATTTGTAGGCAAAGATGTACCCATTTTGACTTCAGACTTAAAATTTATAAAGTAATTAACATTATTTTTCTGTGTGCAATATAGTCTTGCAAAGTGAGAAAGCAACCCCCTTTAAGATCCCCTCTTTAAGACGGCATTATTAACATGGATTTATGGCGTATCGTTCGACGACTTAGGGCCGCTATTAGCACACAAAGCTGTAAACAAGTTGGAACCAGGAAGGGAAGAACTTTCACAGCGGCAGGACTCGTCTTTGGCTCACATGTCAATCAGAGTCTGCAAGGTAACAAGGCAGAAAAACGCAAATTTAAGCTGGAAACTTAGGGAGGGCGAGGACGAGGAGAAGCTGCAAAAGGTAGCATCGGATAATTTCAATTAAAAATGCCTTTGTAAAGGCATTCGGTTGCTGACTGCTGGGCAACCAGGACAAAGGCCCTCATTGTTGTCCTTGTCGCCGTATCAGCAGTTTTAAATCAGAGAGGGTGACTTTACGGGGATGGTGACTGCAGCTTAATTGAGTTTCGCTTTGACGGCAACCGCATGAAAGGCGCAACAACTTTTAAGTATTCGCATTCACAGCAATTAAAGTTCTGTGTCTCTCCGGCAGGAAATTTAATATTTTCCTAATGAAGCCAAAACACATTTTGCGGTTTCTTCACACCGCTGACCAAGGTACCTTTCCAGAGAACTTTAAGGATATCAGAATGATGAATTTAAGGAATCAGATTTATCTTTAATGTATTTTTAAAGTTTATGTAACTTTAGTAGAATTTCTAAATTAAGCTAGAATACTTTACAGCTATTTTCAATATTTAATATAGTTTTTCCCCCATAATTTCACTGTCATACAGACTCTCCCCCCTGCGAACTTTTTTAATATCACCAACCCGGTTACGCTGAGATTTGCACATTTTCCATGGCCAGTTTTGGGGTTGCATAAATATACACATAAATATATACGTATTGTATGCCTTTTCAGCATCATAAAGTTATCAACTTGACGAGCTTGTTGTTGCGATGACGCTGCAAACAAATTTTCACATTTAACAATGGGCACGATGTCGTCTCTTTCGGAAGAACCATGAAGCCACGTCCACGCCTGTCACTCCGCCGGAGTGAGTGGAATCCGGCGCAAAGTCATTTTGTCAGGCCGTTCACAGGATGAGCCCCTCCTCTCCTCCTGATGCTTGATGCTTGATGGCAGCATAATTGATGCACTCGAGCGTAAGTGATTAGATTCATTATGATGCCTGGCAGGCAATGGCAACGTCTGGAGTTAAATAGGGGAAGAAGCGACGAGTATCAGGTGTCCACCGGCGAATTGAAATGTTTTAAAATTAAGAACAATTTTTTTTATACCTATTTAAAGCTTTGAACAACCAAAAGAAATCCTTAGTGGGACTGCCCGCTGCTGCTAAATGATGTGTGACAACATTTTTATTGCCCCTTCTTGGTCACCCTTGTTGTGCTGGCTTGGTAGGGGTAAAAGCCAACGTACGCCAACATTAATCAAGACATTCTCGGGCCTCGGATTCACATTTATATTTATGCATTTTGAGGGTAAAACACAAAAAACGAAAGCGCCAACAATGAGCGGCACACGCCAGGCGACAAAAGCATTTGCTTCCGGTATACCGCCTGTCCCACGGCGTCCTTACACTGACAGAAAAAGAGAGCCTTAAATTTACTTGTAATTCAAGGCAATATTCTTAACAATAAAGTCTATTATTTACTACACTTTGCACTAATTAAGTCTGTGTTTGCTTGTTTGTTTTTCAAATCCTTGGATGTTCGAAGGAAACAGACTTATTTAAAGATTTCTCTAAAAGTCATATTAGATATTTTATTAAACTTCTGTAAAAAGTACTTGTGGCTTAAATTTTTTCCAGTGTATGGAAGGAAGTTTCCGAGGGCCTTGCGTGAGTGGGTCCTGTGCATTCTAGCCTGAAATAAAGTTGCACTGACTGACGCGCTTCGCCTTTTGTGTTTCGCTCTCATTGTTGTGCGGCAAGCGAAGGAAAAATGTGTTTCAAATGAATAAATATTCCGTCTATGACCCTAATGGATTTCATTGTTGCTGTTGGACAGACAAAGAGTTGAGCCCTAAGTGGAGGCATATGCTAATTATGAAGCGGAAAGCTATTCTTAAATTTAGGAAAAATGGAGAAAAACTATTTGTATACTCAAAATGTTTGTCAAAAAAAATATTTATCTAAAATTTGTAATTTAAAAAGAGGGGCATTCTAAATGAAAACTTAAACGCTGAGAATTTAAAGAGAAACCCTAGAAAACTCTGCAAATTAAAGTAAAATCTACCAATTTCCAAACTCTACTACTTCCCACTTCCCTGTTTTCAGTCCGTGATTTCTTTCATATCTCCGCTGCTTCCAGCTATTTGCACACAAACAAAAATAAATATTAAATCTCGGGAATCGCTTTGGGCCAGAGACACCCTCAGCTGGCAACACCCCCGACCTTTGACCTCCTCCCTGGCATTCGGTTTATTACTCTTACTATGCGGCTGGCACGCTTATCGACGAGCGCAGCGTTTAGTTTTGTGATTGAGTGGGAGGACATGTGGATTGACAGCATGAGTCTGCTGGATCAACAGAAGCTCATCAATTTACCTCCACCCGCCCTAGACTTTTCCTGGGAAAAATCTCCTGTCCTTGCTTTTTACGGATTCCGAGTTGAATTTCATCCGCTTTTAAAGTCGTCACATTTTCCAGCTGGTAATTAAAACCACTGGGAAACCCTTCACTGACAGTTATCCTCAGCCACTCCTTCCACAATTCACCCGTAAATCACCCAACGAAAAGCCATACATCATACAGACACCACGGGGAATCCCCCGAAAAAAATAAGCACAAAGATGACACAGCCAGCGCAAAATGCTGTAAAAGTTATTTTGTAATTAGTGCAAAAGGCGAGGACAACGGGATACGGCTTGAGGGACGACGACGACACAACAGGCCCAACAGGATAATGATGATTACGCTGGCGCAATGAAATTGAAGACGACTTTCGGCCGAAGCTGCACTAATTACCGCTGACGTGCAAGGGGAAGCGGAGCCAGGACATCTATTCCCGAAGCCCAGGATCAGGCTGGGACTCTGACTTTGGCCGGGGGGGCGGCGACTGTCAACTCAAGTTTGACACTTTTTCGCTGACGATTTATGAGTGCGGGCGAAATGCTGCGTCCACTGATTTCAGTACAGTGGGTGCTAGTAGAAAATAAAGAAAATGTAATATTTAGACCCAGAATTAATTATTACTTCTAAAGGTCCGATGATATATGAACCTACAGGTATTTTCGGAAATATGTATTTCATTTTTCTTGGACATATAAAAGGTATTAATGAAAGAATAGGGCTCCTCTAAGTTTTGCAATTTGATTTAAAATAGTGTCTTAGGAAAATACCTTCAGTTCAAATTCGTGCCATTTTGAATTAGTAAATTATTAAAAGGCTTAAAAAATAATTCATTACATTGAAGGTGAAGCTCTTCTTATTAACCAACTAATAGAACTTATTTTAATTGCATAAATTTCTTAGAATGTTTATCAAATATTGTATAATTAAGATGTTTAGATATTTCTAAGTGAAAAAATCATCTAAGCTTAAATATAGTGGTTATATAGACCCACTGTCTACCATGGTACGCTTCCTGAAACTCGACACTTTAGCCGCCTGACAACGCCGCCACTTAGTTTAGAGTTTTATGGGCGCAATTCGATTATTCTTCATTTACGTCAATCAATGCGGAGGCTGCTTTTAGGCACTGCCTGTGCATCCCCTTAATCGCTTTGTTTAAATAGTAAAACGCTCTGTGGATCGGCACATTTTTCGAAATTTAATATCGCTCTCTCGAGTGTGTTGTGGTGGCTGCTGCTGTTGGTTGTTGTGCCGCCGTCTTGTCTGCGAAAATGTCTGCCCCAATGTCTGCGTTTCCCTGTGTATCCTTTCTGAATGCGAAAATCCTTTGCGACCGTTTGGTTGATTTTCATTTCATTTCCCAGCTTCCTAGATTTTTTTTTCTGCTCGTCCTGTGCTTCTTGTTTATTTTGCTTTGCTGTTTACTTCCGCAACTTTATTATAGCTTTTGGATGAGTTGCAATGGTTTGGCTGTTTGCTTTATGCTTATGAGGGTTAGGCCAACGCGTCGTATTAGCAACGTCGCCATCAGAGGGGGAGTCCCATAGTGGGGGGTTCCTGGGACCGGAAGCTGGGATCTGTGGGAGAAGTAGGTTTCTTTTTTCAGAATTATGAATTGACTGAGAATCGAGGCAGTTGCTCACACTGTTGACCAAGATTATTGGCTACTTTAAGTGGCCAGATGGGGAATACAGAGAGAACTTTGCACATAAGCCAAGTGTTCTTGTAAGTTTCAAGGACACTTTTTGGAGTTTTAGTATATTAGTTATGTTATTAAATATATTGTTGAAACAATTATTTTAAGAAGATGTATGTTCTCTGTTTGAAACCTTCTTAAAAATATTCTTTCTATTAAAATAGTTTGGGAATCGAAAGGGACGAAGTGAACGAGAAGCCTGAAAGTTTGAATAAAAAATGAAATTAAATACAAATTAGTAATTAATGGAAAATTAGCAATTAAAATTAAATTAGTAATTAAAGGCATATAATTTAAGACAATTAAAATTCAGACGGGTTATTTATTAGACTAGAAATTTATTAGCAAAAGTCTGGGTTTATTTTCTGAACTTTAATATTTTTTTGATATACCGATTCTAGTGACAAGGTTTTTAATAAATTGCTACAAAAATGTTAATTATACATTTTAAAATATTATAACTATAGAATAATATAAGTTTCTCAAAATAAATTTAAGTTAGGGTTTATAAAGGAACTATATTATAAATGTAAGATATTTGTTTGTGAAAAATTAGCATTAGTCAAGTAATCCGATTCTCAACATTTTCCAACTAAGTTAGTTTTAGCTAAAAAAATACAAGTATTAGGTATAAATATATATTAATCCTTTTATTTATTCGAAGTTATTAATAAAAATCCGGAAATGTTAAGCTTAGTCCTCTAAATCATATTAGTTATATTTATCTGAAAAAATTTTAAATCCTTTAATCAATAGAGCGAGAAAAGCTGGTGCGTAAAGGCCATCAGTTCAACTGAAAAACATTTGTTATAAAATACATTTTTATAAATAATTGAGAATCCATTAGATTCGATTCATTTTAGCTTCATAAGTTTTGGCCAATTTAAAAATATGTTCACGTAAAATTCGAATCAATCAAATTGGCCAATTTATGATACTAAAACAAGTACATTGTAGATTCCTCCTCATTCATAAACCTCCGCATTTTTCGAACTTTTGAGCTTGTAGCTATTTTCGAGCCCCCGCACACGGCAGACAGAAAATATTTTCAAAATGGCTGACACTTCTATGTACGGGAAAATGTCTCTGGGCCTGTGGAAAACAATGGAAAATGGCCTGGCAACGTTTTAATAGCATTTCACGCACGACTGAGATTCGCATGCCAACCCAGGGAGTCCATGGGGTCCACCTATGTATGTGAATTGGGGGGAGGGCGGTAGGAATCAGAGTCCCGGCCTCTGATTGGTCCACCACGGCCAGGTGGCTCTGGAGCCCCAACTCCGGCCCCCCAGAGTCGCCTTGCTACTGTTGCCATCCACCCTCGACCAATGTGACCGAGGAGGACATTCCGGCACAGCCCGTCCAGATTCACGGGCCTGCGCACGACGCCGTCCTTCCTCCGCCGAGCTTTTCACCACACTGCGAGTGCGAGTGGGATCGCTGCCTCGATTATGCTGCGGAGGAGCATAATCCGGCGGCAGGACATCCATCTGGGCAGACAAGAAAGGCGAATGCCAGCCCCGTTAGTTTCACTTCGTGCGTTGTCTTGCTGAGGCCAAATCGCGAGCCTGGAGCGGCGGGTATAAACCTTGGTTGAATATATATGGAAAAAAAGGACCATAAATACTGGAATATAGTTTAAAATATCTGAATAATAGTGTGCTAATCGAGAGTGTTTCGAAAAAGTCCCTAATTCCGTTTGAATATTAGTAAAATTGTGGTTTTTGTGACGGTTTGTCGCGTAATACCCTTGAAAAGAAAAATTCCAGTCTATATACCACGCTCCTCCCACTTCCCAAAAACCATGCCCCCTCCCCAGGCCAAGCCATTTATATACCAGAAAGTCCTCGACTGAGGCGACTGCTATGTATCCGTTGGCGTAGCCTGCCAACCATCTCGCCACCTGTCCTCCGACGATCCTCGGCGGGGTCCACATCGCGGCTGGATGCGCCCTGGCTGGCACACAGTCTTCAGACAGAGTTGGCTTCGGATCGCCATCCTAGTAGTCGTCGTCGTCGTCGTCGTCCTGCCGCCGGTCTCGTGGTCAAACTCTGTCTGAATGTTGTCGTCCCACATTCTGAGTTTTTAATTGGTTTACCCAAAGTTTTCACTTCCGTTTTCGCTTTTTCTTTTCGTATTTATTTTGCGGGGCGTGTGTTGTTCAGAAAATGTGAGAAGGATCTTCTATAAATTTAAATACATTTTAAAACACTACAACTAAATAAGCAGAGATCATAAAAATTTCTAGTAACTTTGAGTCATTCAAAAAGTGTGTCTAAATGTATGATATACAATTTTATATTTCGAAATAAAATGACTCATTATAAACTGATTTCAAATCACTAGATATTTCTATGACCTCATTGATAACTCCATTAAATTGTATTGCATTGTCCTACTTGCAGCGTATCGCGTAGTGTTTAATCAATCCATATAATCTGTTATCTGTGTACCTTATTTGTGATATCCTAACCAACAACAACAAAATAGTTCAAAACACATAACGAATTTTGTTGCCTAACGAAACATAATTTAAGCCCGAAAACATACGCAAACTCTGCTTAGTTTCAACTGAACCGACGATTATCTAATCGCGCACAACGGAAAAAATGGATTACGTAACTGTAGTGTGGCATGTAAGTAGGCGTAAAGAACAAAGGTCAAAAGTTCATAGTGGGCTTTTGAAGGAAAGAGGTCAAAACTAAAAATTCTTGGAATATTATAAAATGTGCGGGAGCATTTTTAATAAAAAAGGAGAAAATATTCAAAGGAATTTTAAAAGTCTATGACAGAGTGTTTTTCATGTTAAAATGATGTAAAATTCACTAGGATTTTATGGTTACTACAGAACACTGATAATTAAATTTACCACATGCCAAAAAGAAACGACTTTACCCAGAATTTAGGACACGAAAGAGTTCATTGCAAACTTTAAGACACCTTCTTGGGAGATTTAAAAAATTGGTTCTGTGTCATTAGCGAAACTTTCAGAATTGTAAACTTTTAATGTTAAGTAAAAGCTCTTATAATTTAATAATAATAATTTAAAAAGATATTTTGATATATTGTATTTATTTCATTTATGATAAGGATTTGACTTTTATAATGGCTTTTGGGTATAAGAAGATCTAATACATTTTTTGATCATCATTGCTAAAATTATTTTAATAAATACCAAAAATTTTTACGATACTAAGTTCTTGAGTATTTTTTTTAAACTGTTACATTAAAAGTTTGCTTTTAAGTAAATTAGGTAAACTAAAAAGCCTTTGACTTCTTTACAATTAACCCTGGAAGCTCGTACTATATTTTAATAGGTTAGTTTAGTTTTTTAATGTACTCTAACATTACATAAATAAATAAATAAATAAACATAAATATAATTTATATAATTTATAATCTTAAAATAAATTCCTTTTAGTTTCAATTGAAATACCAATTTTCATAAGAACCCCGACTGACTTTCGACCCAAACTCACTAACCCTTCAGATGAGAGCTTATTTCCAACCGAAATAAGGCTAAAATTTCAGACACACACTAAATGAACCATAAAAGGCAATCAAAATAGCCAACAAAGCCAGAAATATTTACAAAATGCTTTCCCGGCCCACACAACTTCTCCGAGACCCAGCCCACAGTCGTCATCCCCCCGAGGAAATTTATGAACATAAGCCGCTTACAAGAAATGTGCAAAATGATGAAATTGTACGGGGGGGGCTTTTGCTTATCAGCGACAGAACACAAATCGGTGGACACATTAATAACCCGTACCAATCTCTTTTGCAGGCACTGTAACTGGAAATGCAACAACCTTCCGGCCGAAAAGCTAAATTATATGGCGACGAAGTGAAAAGCCCCCGCTGAGCGAGCCAACCCGAAAATAAAGTCATCAAATTTGTGCCGGCTTCACGGAAATTAACCGCCGCCGCCGCCGATTCGCCACGCTTATATACACGGCAATCCGCCGTGAAGTAGGCAACACAACACATTTATGCGCACAAGTGATAACAGCGGAACAGGCAGCGAGGCATCACACAGACGCTGACTCAGGCGGAGGACTCAGCGATCCGTAAGAGGAAAGGAGGAGCAGTGAGGAAAATCGGGGACAACACCGCAGCATCGCCATGAAGGGCTTGACGGCGTTTAAGGAGAAGGCGACGGGCGTGTTTGGCGGGTGAGTGTGCCAGGATAATCGAATCGAAGCGAGTATGATACTAATATTCATAAACCAAATGATAAAACACTAGATAGCAGGGTTTAAGTCCAAAAACGTTTTTAAATTTATGGGAAGTATAAAAAGAAATATTTAATTTTGGTCTTAAAAGAATTCACTTTAAAATAAGTTAAAAAATTACTTACTATATGCGTTAATGATCAACTGAATCTTGATATATAATAAGTATTAATAAGAAATAAGTCAGAAATTAGGCGAGTTAAATAATTAGGAAATGGAAATCTTTACAGCTTTTCCAATTTTTCAACTTCTTTCTTTTTTCTCATATGTATATTTAAAAACATAAATATGTTAAATTTTGTTCTGAATATTGAAATTTAATATTATTTATATAGAACCTTATCTTTATAAATTTGAATACCATTAAAAACGAAACAGGTTCATCTAGTTAATATTTTTCTTTCACTTATCAGTATTGCGTTATGTTAAAAATTTATTATTATTAAAACTTCAGGAGCTAAAAACTATTTTTTTTTTTTTATTTAAGAATTGTTGAAGCTGGATAAGACATTATTAGTTTGTCTGCATTTTATGAGACTTTGAATATTAAATTCTAATAGGCTCCTTTATTTTCTGGCGGTTAAGGCTTTATAATTTCAAACGCATCACCTTTTGTTGACAAGTGTAGCATGATGATGATGAGCACTAAACCCAGAATGAAATATGATTGCAATCAAATGGACTTTAGAGAGACATCGAACGCAAAAAAAAGGAGAATTTAATTTAACGCAAGGCTGGTCGTCGTTCGTGGTTGGATGAACTTGACCACGCCGCCCAGGATAATGCAGTAAATATGTATATTGATACGCAGCACTTGCGACTAGCCGGCGTCGGGAAACTTCGGCACGTGTCGGTCCCGGGGAAGTTGTGAAATTATTGGCATGCTTAACCAGTCATTAAAGGTGGGGCCGGGACGAGGTGCTCCCAGAGCAGCCGGCCAGTTGCAGTCGAAGTCCTGCTGCCGGTAACAATGGACGCGCTGGCATGCCGA
>VNJV01012360.1:0-15681 GCA_008042635.1 Drosophila nikananu
TATTTTTTTCAACAAAAAGTTTAAACAAGCCTTCTACAAACCTCTTCCTTTATTATTACAAGGGCCTTGTTGCTCTGCCTCTTCCTTAGCTGCCTTATATTTTTTAACTAACTTAACTTCCCAAGTTAAGTTATCTATTTGTACAGGAAATCCCCCATTCGTTAGTTTTCTCTCTCTCTAAAAAAGAAATATACAAAGCCCTTGGCAATTTTTTAAGCTGTCTAATTTCCCTCTCTTTGTGGCAACATAAATATGAGCTGAGATAAAAGATTAAAATGCATTTGCCTCTCAATGGCAGCCAAGAAACTTTTGCCACAAAGCAAACTGGCAGCACTTAGGGAGGCTTCACTGTGAGTAAAAACTCAACTTTCGATGGGGAGAACTCAAGACAAAAGACAGACAGACGACAAGAGGGAGAACCGTAAACGTAACGAAACGAAACGAAAGGAAAACTTTAATAAATTATTTTTCCCAGGTAAAGGAGGGGGCTGCTGTGTGGCAACAATGGCACAGCCAATGCAACTTAAAGTCAACAATATATATATATATTTTTGAGTGTGTGTGTGTCTGTGGCAGGAAGGACACACAGGCGTAGCTTAAGGCAGAGATAGGCGAGGCATCAAGTAGACGCATCAAGTATACGCATCATGTATACGCACTGTTGCCGCCCCAAGCGCAACTCTGACAATCGCATTATTACTTTCTTTTCTCTGAAACTTCCCTCCATCGATATTAAATGCATTAACCGCATTATGTGCCAAACAGCAGCAAGAATCAACAAGAAAACACACTGGACAACTGAGTTGAACATATTTTTTTGTTTGTTTGTAATCCCTTTTTGACCTTTGTAATGTCCAGCAATGCAATGGTAAAATTGCACAGTGCAAAAACTGCCATAAAAAACATATAAAAAGAAAAAAAAAAAATATATATATATATATATTAAACAAAACACTAACCAATTTACCAGCTTAGAGAATTATGTTTGAAATTATTCTTAATTGAGTCACGCCACAAAATAAGGTTTCAACTCTATGGGGCAGGGCTTAAAGGTTTACAGGCTATTGGCCTTAAAAGAAAAAAACCTTAAAAATATTCGACCTTATGCATTATTTTCTATATATATATATTTTTTTTTCACCCATTTTTATCGCTGCCCAGCGATTGTTGTTGCGTTGTTGCGTATTTTACAATTCAATGGGGGGAAAACGGTCATTTGCATAGGCGAGTCATGTCCATAAAACTAACAGCTGCGGTTAAAAAAATAGGAGTGCTTTTTTTTTGTGTAGAAGCAAATAAACATTTAAAAACATTGTGATAAACCACAAAGTGCTGGCTTAAGTTTGGTTATAAACATAGAAAGGAAACAATGCTGTTGGAAAAAGCACAACTGCCACGTTTCGATGACCAAAAACATATTTTTTCAGTAGGAAAACCTCAGTATAAATTATATAAAAATATATAGGTATAGAAATAGGAATAATCTATAAACAATTCATACAAATCTTAGACTAATTGCAAGTCCTATAAAGCAAGTAAAAAATAATACGAAATATATAAATATTTAAAGGAAATAGTAAGCCTTTTAATTTGTACATTTTCATCTCTTAAAAATATTTATTTTACCCCTTTTTCGTATGAAAAATAAACATTTTATTATAATTCCAAGTCCCTTAAGTCAATTTAATAATAATAAATAATATATAAATGAATAAATATTTAAAGTAAATAGTGAGCCTTTCAATTTGTATATTTTCTATTTTAAAAAATATTTATTTAACTTTTTTTTATAAGGAAAATATTAATTTGAATTCTAATTCCAAGTCCTAAAAGTCAAATTAATAAAAATACATCATTTATAAATAACTAAATAATTAAATTAAATAGTAAGCCTTTCAAGTAGTATCTTTTCTGCTTTTAAAAATATTTATTTAACTTAAATTTCATTAAGAAAATCATTCTATAATTTCCACTACAATTATTTCTGCTGTATGCAGAGTGTATGTGTGTGTGTACGTGTGTAATTGTGGGTGTATTTCTGTGCATGTGTGTGTGCAAGGACTCTGGGCTCGCAGGACATGACAGTCAAGCCGTTAAGCGGCTTTTGGCTCAAACCCGCCAACAGGCGAAACAAAAATCCGGCGGCAATCAAAAAAGAGCGTAAATTTAAATTATTGAACGGAAAACTTCCTACCCCCAGCTTCCATTTTTCCACCTCCCCCCTAGGGAGGGGGGGGTGAATTGCATTTTCCCGAGGCAAAGAGGCAGCATGACCAAACACTTTGACTAATTTCCATTGGCTGCACTTTTCATCTGACGCTGCCGTTGATTTCCTTGGTGTATATTTGTACGCTGAAAAGTTTTCCAACAAGCGGAAAATGCAGCACCCCTCGGGAAATTGATGGGCGGGGCGAAATGAGGTGGCTTTACGGTGTTCTGGTGGGCGGTTGTCTGCGTTGTCTGTTTGTTGACAATGAATTTAGATAAACTTGCGAAATTCGAAACGCAAACAGCATTTGCATTTGCATAAATTTATAGCACCACAGCACAGCAGTCCAACACCCAGTCTTTTCCCAAGTGGGATTTTGTTTTCACACTACATATATATATATAAAGAGAGAGAGAGAGAGCGAATATAGACCCCTTTCGTTCGCACTTAATGCCAAAGTAAACGCAATGGCGGCAGAAAGTTGTGCAACAACTTTTACGACCAGCGAAACCCAAAAGTCTCTCCGCGAAATACTCACCGCCTTTGCTTAAGGGGGAAATATGTGCGTATTATCGGAATAAATATCGATAGCTTAATGTATCAAAAGTAATCGTTTTTATTTCAGGATATATCGACATAATTTTAATTTGCTGTACAAAATATTATATATTATATATAATGCAAGGAAGTAGATTTAAATAATATTTTAAGATGTGAATTAAAGATAAAGATAAGAGAAATTCCATAAAAATATTGAAAGTTTGTTGTTGAAAATCCTTTAAAATATAAAAGTTTGCAGTTATCGATATAATATTTAATTGAATTTGTTGATTATTAAACACAACTTACAAAATCATAATTTATCCATTTTTCTCTATTTAGATTAAGTTTAAATATGGGAAATTCACTTAAAAATTTCGTTGAATAAAATCAACAAAAGATAAATCGAAATTAATCTATTTAAAATATCGATGAAATCTATCGAACGTTTTTTTAAATATAAAAAACCACTTACTGTTGATAATTGATTTCTTAAAATAGAAGTACCTGATACATATCATTATTTATATTATAAAATAATTTCAATAAAGTATTAAATGAAAAATACAAAAATATCAAAAGTTTGCCATTAAAAAATATCTATAATAAAATTTTGAAACATGTCAAAATATATTTTAAATATTTAAAACAGCTTCAACTTGCAAATTGTATTTATTTAAACCGATTAAATTTGCTGAAATAACGTTCAAAAAAATTAAATGAAAGCGTTAAAATATATAAATATATATATCAAATATATATTATATATTTTCGATATTTCTCAACCATCGCCACCTCCTGGCTTCATCACCACTGCAGTTTTTTGTGCAACTTTAGTGCCAAGAGCTGGGCAAAGTTTGCGCTGCTTTTCCGAAGAGCTTCGCTTCAATTGAACGCTGTTGAAATTCCTTAAGGGGAATCCTTTGCAGAACCAAAAAAGCAAAAAAAAAAAAAATAAAATAAATAAAAAAGGAAATAGCAAAGGCGGAAAATACGAAGAAGGGGGGGATACAAGTGTGGCTGGTGGTCCTTCCCTCTCGTAATTGCAAAGGACTTGCAGCAGACAAATTAAGTTGGCACGCAGAAACTAATAGTAGTAGCACCCAGGACCAGGGACAAAATGATAAAAGAGGGTGAAAGTTGAGGAAAATTGAGAAATATATAGGAAATTCAGTGGAATAAACGTAAAATTTATCAAATTTAAATGCAGACAATTATGTAATTAATATCTTGTATGCCAAATATAGTAAATTATATAATTATCAAATATAAAAAATAATAATATTTAATATTAATATTAAATTTAAAACAATATTAATATTATTTAAATATTTACAATATTAATATTAATATTATTTTAATATTTACAAGCGAGAATTTTATTTGAAAGAAATTACAACATTTTTGAGTGAGATAGAATAATAGTTTTGAAAACAAAATAATTGTTAAAAAATATATAGGAATTTTAACATTCAAAAAAAATAATTAAACACATTTTAAGGACATTAGGAAATGTAGAAATTAAACATATTTTAAGGACAAGAAGAAACGCTCTTTGATTATTTTGAATTCTTGCAAAAGAACTTCCTTAAATTGTAAAAAATAAAATCTTGATAATTCTTCCTTGGTGGATTTTTTTTTACCCATCAGTAAATAATTATTTATTATACAAGAAGTAATAAATTTTTTAAAATATTTCATTTAATATTTTGTTTATTTTTAATTTGTGCAAAAAACTTCCTTAAATTGGAAATAATAAATTCTTTTATATATTTCCTTGATAGATCTTTTTGCCTATCAGAAAAAGGTTTCTTCTTAAATTGAATAATTATTTATTATACAATAAGTAATATATATACAAATATTTAATTTTATATTTTGTTTAGTTTTAATTCGTGCAAAGAACTGTAAAAATAAAATCTTTTTAACTCTTCCTTGGTAGATCTTATTGCCTATCAGTGCAAGGTTTTTATCTGCTTTATTTCGTTTATATTAAATAATAATTTATTATAATATATTTAATATATATTAAAATATTTAATGAAAGTATACAACAAAATATTCAATATAAGTTTTTTAAGCGCCTAAAGGCCTTGGTGGCTCTTCTTAACGCTTCGTAATAAGTACTTGTATTTTTAATATTTTCTATTATTTTTGTAGTAAGAAATTCTATTAGTTATTACAATAAAAATAAGAATAATAATAATAATGTTATTAATTTTTAATCACCCTTTTCCAGATGTATGCCATAACGCGTCAGGCGAACCTACTGAGCCGCCTGGGCGATCTGGAGTGTCTGATCCTGCTGGTGTCCTGCATCTGCCACGACCTGGATCATCCCGGCTATAACAATATATATCAGATTAATGCCCGCACTGAGCTGGCACTCAGGTGGGTTTTTTTCCCTGGATGATTAATGTTTCCTTGATATTCTCATTTAGTTTTCCCTTTGATATCTACAATAATTATATTATGAAAATCTTTTGCAGATACAATGACATCTCGCCGCTGGAGAACCATCACTGTTCGATAGCCTTCCGCCTGCTGGAGCATCCCGAATGCAATATTTTCAAGAACTTTAGCCGCGACACCTTCAAGTGAGTTTCGTTTTCATTACTTGTTTTGTGATACGAAATTATTGTGACCCATTTAATACACGAAGGCCCTGACACTAGCCCCGATTTAAGCGTTTATGTGTAGATTTTCCTAGGGGGATTTCAGTGGGTGGAGGAGCAACCTCCTGCCTCGTCGTGGCTCAATTAATTGCCAATTGCCGGGCTTGGCCACTTTATGCACGGCACGTACAAAATGGCGTTGCATTAAACGCTCGCCCCATTGCCGTGGTAATTAACAGCTACGGCTACCAGCTGTAACGCCCACCTTGCACCACCCACATTGCACCACCCACCTTGCACATTGCACCCACTTGACCCACTCACCAAAAACAAAACAAAAGTCGGGGGGAAAAAAATGCAATCCTTGCCAAGGCACGACTGTGAAATCTATTGATTTGCTATTTAAAAAGGGGAAATTCCCAGGCATTAATGAGGGGGAAAAGGCGTAGATACAGGGTATATATCTCCCTCAATTTATGCTTAAAAGCTTAATGATTATATTGATATATTTATATATATTTAAAGTATATTTTATGTAATCAGAAAAATATAGTTTTTAAATACATAAAATAAATCCAATAAATTTTACATCAAATAATTATTTTTGTATAAAGGAAAAATGCGTAGAGATGGGGTACATGCCTCACAATTTACGGTTAAAAGCTTAATTATTATGCTTAAGTATTTAGATATATTAAAAACATATTTTTTTACATACAAAAAATATATTTTTTGCATATATAAAATTAGAAATCGAGTTTTAAATGCAGAAATGTTCTCCATTAAAAACCAAGAAGAAAAATCCAAACCAGACTTAAATCTGTTGAGTTTAAGCCAATTTACGATCAAAAAACCTCCGAAGAAGTTGCCGATTTTTGAGCCAAAAAAAAATTAAAGGGGTCACATCGTCAAAATTCTCAAAAATTGGCCAAAAAAATAGAAACCTAGTTTTAAAAGCAGAAATGTTCTCCATTAAAAACCAAGAAGAAAAATCCAAACCAGACTGAAATCGGTTGAGTTTAAGAAAAGTTACGATCCAAAAACAACTGAAGAAGTTCACGATTTTTGACACCTGAAAACTTTGTCGAAAATTGGAAAAAATTTAGAAATCGAGTTTTAAATGCAGAAATGTTCTCCATTAAAAACCAAGCAGAAAAAACCAAACCAGACTGAAATCGGTTGAGTATAAGCCAATTTATGATCTAAAAACCACCGAAGAAGTTCTCGATTTTTGAGCCAAAAGTGTACCATTTTTTTATATATAAAAATATATATAGGAAAGTATAGACTTCTTTCTGGAGCTATCTTTCCTTTTGAGGATAATCCTCCCGCATAAGTATTAAACTTGAAACAGAAGAAGCGAGTTGGACCTTGAAGTCGCTATGGAATTTCTTTGGTTTTGCTCTCATTTTCTTCTTATGCTTTTCTTTGGGGTTTTTTCCCCCGTTTTACCCGTTTTTCACCGAGCTTTCTTCGGTTTTTTCCCGCTGCTTTCCACTATGCTTTCCACTGCCAGTGGTTCGGTTGCGAATGAAGATTAAGCTGTAATTGGCCAGGACACGACATAATCCCAGGCGTTTCAGCTCGCTTACGGAAAGGAAGGACCTTTTGGCCTCACCTTTACCTTTGTTCGAGTTCAATTGAATGCCATCGAATAATTGCCACTGAACAATCGATTTTACAAGTAATTAAATTAAATCGAAAGCGATTTACTAGCTACTGAATTGGTCGAAAAGGAGACCATAAATAAACAAGGCCTCAGAGGAAATTGTGTCTTATTTGTAATTGTTTAGTATTATTTTTTTTAGCCCAGGAAGTCCTAGATCTTATATTACAATAATATAAAACAATATTTCTACTAATTCAATATATAAATATAAATAAAAATTACATTAAAAAAATATTTAACAATATTTCTACTTATTATAATTTATAAATATAAATAAATATACAAAACCTTTCAGAAATTCCTGTTTTTTAATAAATCCTATAACATTTCCATTTAAAATATCTAAAAACTGTTTCTATTTAAGCCCAAAATTGAATTTAACAAATTTGAACATCTTTTTGTAAACATAATTAAACTAGCAAACAGTAGTTTTTTTTTTTTTATTTGAAATGTTTTCCCACAGATTACGCGTTTATATAATAAAGCTATTTGATGGCTTAGCGAAGCTTTTTCCGCGCTTAACTGACCCCCAACTCCACGCGCATTTTATACACCACTTTTTCCGCTCTTTCCGCACTTTCCTCTTTTTCCGCCTTTTCCGAACGGTTTTCCTAGTTGTATTTTTTGTTGTATTCTTTTTTCCACTGCACACTCATTGCATGCATTTTATATTGGAAAATATTCCGCAAACACTAATTAAGTGGATTAGCCGGCGAAATGCTTTTTCTCATCCAGCAGCCACGACTTTGACTTGGGGGGGGGGAAATGGAAAATGAGGAGGTGCAGGGTGGGAGCATTGGGTGATGAGCATCACAAGGAACGCAATCAGTGAAGGAGCTGAATTTTCCACCCATTTTCCACAGCACTGACACAATTTCCATGGCAAGTTTTGCGTGCATAAACTATTGGGATACTTTTGGGAGTTTTTGATGGCAAAACTTGTCGGCATATGCCAGGCATCATCATCAACTGGGATGGGGAGGGTTTTGGGAAAATGCTGGAGAAAATGCTAGGGAAAATGCTTAGGAAAATAGCTTAGGGAAAATGCGAGGGGAAAATGGAGCAATGCTAGTGCCAAACAATCTGCAAACAATTGTCATTGCGTTTATTAAGCATTATGTTTATTTGGGCTGCAGGCAGGCCTGGAATTCTACAATTTCCCATTGTCTTTTGTAATTATTTCCAAAACTAAATAAGCAAATATTGTTACATCATTTGAATTGAGAATGCTGGAGAGTAAATGCCGTAAAAACCTAGTTATGACTTAGTTAATATGCTTTAGGGAAATTCTATAGAAAATTTAATTGAAATGTTTACTTTTGTTCTATAAAAACCATGAAATAATCATTATTTCAAGGCTTAAACTAAATAGTTTTTACCACCATAATTTTTATATTAATCAATTTTTTATATATATTAATAAATCTAAATTAATAATTTTTAGTGTATTATATTTTTTACGAGCATTTTGCATTGTTTAATTAAACCTAAAAAAACACTAAAGCTATTGAAATTTTCCGCCTTGTCAAACGCAAAACTGCTGCCAAAAAACCTGCCTCATCACCCCACAGACATTACCCTTCACCCCACTGACCTTCCCACCTGCCCCTCAGACACAGATTTTCCACCCTATTTCCCTTCAACTATTTTTTATTCATTTTTTCTCCTGTTTTTCTTTTTGTGCCTGGGCCCCCTTTTATTCTCTCTGTTGCATACTTTTTGGGGCCAAACTCTTCAATATTTCGGCTTTATTTGATGTGTCTGTGTGTGTGTGTGTGTGTAGCTGCATGTGTGTGTGTGGGGTGGTTGGGTGGTAGGGGGCGTGGCCATAACAAACAACATGCCCCGTTACGCGTAGTTGCAGTTTATTTGATTGCGGCCAACCGCCAATTTCAGGAAAAACCAAAACAAATAATGCTGCACTTCTGGGTGTAGTTTTCCAAGGAAAAGGTAAAAAAAAAGGTACAAAAAAAATCATAAAAAATAGGGACAACAAAAAATAGGAACAACAAAAACTAGACACAACAAAAAACAGAAACAAATAAAAATAGATACAACAAAATGATCAAAATACAAAGAAAATATAGAGAGGAGGTGCTGAAATAAGTTGGTACAAAAATACAACAGATAACAATACAATTTGTGTTAAATACAATTGCTTTGCATTGTTAAGAATTTTTTTATGGTTTAAATTGATTTTTTTTTTTTTGTTGCTGTCAAAGGATTTCTTTTTTAGTGTTTTCTCCATAAATAAATGTAAGAAATATAGCTTTCTGGTAAATAAATAAATATTCACAAAGCAGGATAATATTCTTTATTATATTTTTGAATTTTAAAATGTATTCTATGGCATTTTTATTTTAAAATCCTTTTAAAATATTAATTAAAAATAATCCTCACCAAAAGTTATATTTACATTTAACAAATTAAAAAGGGTTTTAATTATCTAAATATCGATTTGCTATTGAACACTTTATTAGCTTATAATAAAACATTTTAAATGAAACTGCCACAAAACATTTTTCTTAATTTTTCGAAAATTTTAAAAGGGGTTACATCATCAAAATTTAAATTATAAATTCAAAAAATGCACAAATTTTTAAATAAATTTCATTTCCATTTTTAATATGCAAATCTTTTAGTAAATAAATACTAACAGAAACCCGATTTAAAATTAAAGTCTTTGTGGCTGATTTAAGGCTTTTTTAATCTTTAATTTATTCTTAAATTTGTAATCGAAAAATATCGATTCTATAGAATGCATATAATTTTACAGATTTTCTCAAGCACATCTCATGGCTAAAAATAAGAAAATTGTGATAAATTATATAAATGCCTTTTCCGAAAATAAACTTTGATTTGCCATAATTATATTATCATTAAAAATATCGATAAATATTGATTTAAAGTACCAAAAATAATTATTTTATTGAAAAATATTGATAAATATCGATTAAAGTACCAATAATAATTATATTATCAATGAAAAATATCGATAAATACTGATTTAAAGTACCAAAAAATATTTATATTTTCATTGAAAAATATCCATAAATATTCATTTAAAGTACCAAAAAATAATTCGAATATCATTGAAAAATATCGATTTAATGTTTCAAAAATTATAAATTTATTATCATTGAAAAATATCGATTTAAAGTACCAGAAAATCATTATATTATCATTGAAAAATTTAGATAAATATCCATTTAAAGTACCAAAAATGCTCATAATTGACATCTTCTTCGGGGAAACTTTTAACTATGTTGCAGGAATGCCAATTTGTGTGTTTCTAAAAAGGACAAATTGATTTAATTCTAATATTTAAGAGGGAATAGTATTTATACTACTACCTTTTCTACATTTTTACTATAACATTTTTTTTAATGAAAAAAAGGGAATTTATATTTTAAAAAATTAAGCATCATCACCAAATGCGACACTTGTTAACGGGATTCATGCTGCTGCCTGCCTTGCACTGGAAGGCCTCCACGAACTCCGGCAGGTTGCCCAGGACATTGTTGACCCTCTCCGCGTGTCCTGCGTGCTGCTGTTGCTGCGAAGTCGTCGTCGTCCCGGTGCTGCTCCCTGTGGCCGCCGCCACTCCACACCAATTCTGGGCAAAGGCCACGAAGAAGCCCCTCAGATCCTCCTCCTGGCCTCCACCGGAGCTGGAGCTTTTCCCCCTCCTCGCCAGGTGTGTGCCCAGGGCAAGCCGTAGACCCTCGCTATCCGCTATATTCTCGTTCACCGTCAGCGTGGCATTGCTATACCGATTGCCCAGATAACATATGGCCCTCAGGCCAAACCTGATGATGGCTCTGGCCGGCCACTGGCCATTGGCCAGCTGTCCAGAGGCATCGTAATTAATGCCATCATAGTCAAAGGCATGCACCATCTCGTGGGCCATAATATAACCCAGTCCGGCGGAGAAACGAGCCTGAGAGTCGCAGTGCTGCTGCTGCTGCTGCTGCTGGAGCAAAAAGGTGGCCATGAGGCCCAGCGGCAACTCAATGCGATTCAATTTGAGGCGATAGTAGGCATTCACGGCCAGTGGATCCGCCGGAGCGGCAGTCACGGGCTCACCAAAGACCTGCCGGAACTCGAGATGTGCTTGGTTGAGGGACAACCGCATGAGGTTTTCATCCCAACTGGTGGTTGGTGATGCTCCTGATCCTGCTCCTCCTCCTAAACCGACTGCCGTCTCCTGCAATCTGGGCGCTATTATACGCATGGCTCTTAGCTTCTCTCTGGCCAATTGCCGTGTACTTTGATCCTGTTCAAACACTTCGGTGCCATTTAGTGCCGCCTCGAATTGCAGCTTGAGATCCCGAAAGAGCAGTGCCATCCGCTGCAAAGCTGTGTCATATTCCTCCCGATAATTCTCTCCCAAAACCAGCTCCATTTGCAGGCGTCCCAGGGCTGCGGGCATAAGGCGACGCAGCTGATTGAGACAATTATCCCGCTGGGCACTCAAATTCTCATCGTCATGCATCCGCAACTCAAAGTGTGCCGGCAGCTGGAGAAGCAGCCAGGTGGATAGAATCAAGGGATCCAACTGCTGCTGTTGATTCCTTAAAATCCTTTGCAGACCCTGCAAATAATCCATATCCGCCACAATTAGCAACGTTGAGGGATCCCAATCCAAGCCCTCGAGTAGGATTTCAAAGTAACGCCTCAGCTGAAGTTGCGGCAACTGTTGATCGCATTCCCTGAGGGCTTGAGGCTCTCGTAGCACCAATGTTTGCTCCACATTCTTGGGCAATAGATGACGCAAACTCTGCTCGAATTCCACCAGACGTTCGGCCAGTAGGGCGGCCCTTCGCACCCGCAGACCCAACTCAATGAGCAGAATTTTAAGATATCGCTGGTACAGAAACTCGCTCATTGTGTCCTCGCCGAGGAGATCAAAACGTGGTGCCAGCAGGTAGAAAATTCTCTGTTCCGCCGATTGCCAGTTGTATTGGACCAGCAAACGCCATAATCCCTGGGCACCATATTGTCGCAAGGCAGCATTGGCCAAGACCCAGTCAAAGGAGGTGGAAGAGGATGTTGATGTCGTGGTGGTGCTAGAGTTCTGTTCCAGCAATGGAAAGTTGGCGCCACTTCGAGCCATGGCCTCGGTGTAGGAACGCAGCGTTTGACCACCAGACATGCAGCTTCTGAAGTACCTGGCCAGCGGTGACGAGTCCACATTCTCAAAGTGATGAATTAGCTTCAATTTGAGGTCAGCACTCCGCTTGGAGTGCATATCGTGAGCGCCCAGATTCCGCTGGAAAACACTGGCATACCAATTGCCGCAGGCATGCTGATAAAAGTTCTCGCACGGTGACACCTCCGCGTCCATGTCCTGCTCCTGCAGCTGCTGGCACTCCTGGGTGGTATGCCCAGGAATTACCAAGAGGAGTAAGTGGATAATCCCAATTGTGATCGTCGCTCTGCGAAGCTCCATAGCGTTAGCACCGCTTTTTGTTTACCGACTAACTCGCGACTCTCTCTGGCGTTCTCTCTGTTTTGATGTCCAAGTCCCAAGTTCTAATCCGCAACCAAGTCCGGGCTTTTCGTACGTTTGCTGATAAGCTGCCCATGATAACCGTGCCTGACATTCACCATTTGACGGGGTCCCCAGGGCCCAAATCTAGTCAGGGGTTTTTTTTTAGCGAGAGTTGACCAAATAATTTGGAGGTATTTTTAGTCACAGAAGCAAAATAAAACAAATAATACCTTCCTTTTTATGGGTATTCTTCAAATAGTTTTAGATATAGTGTGGCCAACACTGTAAATTAAACTTATCTTACTATCCAGCCTGAGGCAAAAGGTCACTCTTTTAGAATATTTCAGTATATTTTTTTAGAATGGTAATGGTAATAATAAAACCATTTATATAATTATAAAACCTTCAATAAAGCTTAAAAACATTAATTAGTGTGCCCAGTTTTCAATATGAAGCTTCTTTTAAATTCCACACAAGAATTTAAAATATTTAAAGTTTTCTGCTTTAAGAAATAGAAAATATATAACTTCCCACACTTTTTTTCTACATTTAACGAAAATAACTAAAATAGTATGCCCAGCTCTCAATATGAAGTACATTTTAAACTATATCTGAAAAAAACCAATAGGAAAAATCCAAACCACACTAGAAATTAAATGAAAAATAAGATTTAAAATATATAAGTATCTATATAAGTATACAAAACACAAAGTCGAATAGTGTGACCAGCTCTCAACTACATATTTAAAATCTTTACTCAACTTTAATTGATTTAGTTTCTGAAAATCTGAATGCAAACTTTAATTTCCACTCAATGAAATGAAATGAAATAAAAATCGTGAAACGTGCTTGCTGCCTGAGCTCGCGTCGCAAGGCCAAATCGTTAAGATGGAACCCGAGATAGGAGCCCCCCACAGATCCCTCCCAAGTCGGTGGGGCGGCATTCACCGTTAAATCACAGAGCCCACGCGTAATCAATTAATCATCTCTCACTCTCTCTCTCCCTCTAGCCCGATCTCTCCCTCTCTATCGCTCACTTACTTTGCCAGGCAAAAACCAAATTAGCCGGACACCTTCAATGATTTGCCCTTCACACAGACACACACAAAAATATAGTCAGTAAAGCACTGAGAAAAAAGCGAAGGAATTTAAACTTACAGATGAGAATGATTAATAAAAAAAACACTGCACTAGGAATGCCAAGAATGTGATATTTTATCATATATCACATATATCGTTACTGTATCATCATATCGATATTTTAATGTTGCGATATATTGGCGATAAATCGATATTTTGTTTAATAATTTAATTAAATTTTTGCATATGCCCTTCTTCTATTAGTTTATTATTATTATAGTTTTTGACATTCGACATTTATTTTTTTAAATTTTCGATTTAAATATAATAGTTTGCCACATAAAACTTATCGATATTATAAATATTTTAAAGTTTGAGGTATTTAAAAATTTATGAAAACAAAATTTACAATAGTATTGATATTTACAAGTTAAATAAAAATGTTGTAAAATACAAATTTACGATATTAACAGTTATTGGTTATCGTTATTAGCCATATTATTCGATATTACATTTTTCGATATATTAAAATATACGATATTATTGATATTTGAAAATATATTCGATTATTTTGATATGATAAATGATAAATGATTTATCAAACTGGTATTATTCCTAATAAAATGCTGTAAAAAAATGGATACAAAATAAATTTAAAATCATTATAATTTTTATAATAATATTTATAATTTTGAATTGCCAAATTCTCTTAAATTTCTCGCCGTGTATTGGCGTTGTATCTGCTGAGCAAAAAGCATGATGCGATTGCCTTTTTAATAAAGCTGAGAGTCAAGTTTACACAGGAGATAAAAAATCACAACGCTGAGCAAATAAGAGCAGGCAGCAGCTTATTGCTTCTTTGTGATTAGCTTTTCCATTGATTAAAGTTCGATTAAAGCCGCGGGGAAATCAAAGAGCCTCAAGATCTTTTAGTTTTATTAATTCAAAGAGCCGAAACAAAAAACCACAGCGACTTTAACTTATTGCCAAAGAAAAACTCAAAGCTATGCAAGTGTGTGATACTACCTCTAAAGTTTAATTTTAATTTGTTTTTACTTGTACATTTTATTTTCTTGAAGTATTTTTCCCCCATGCAAAACCTTGGCTTGAAGTCTTCATTCCCTCATTTAGTTATTTGGCTTAATCTCAAGGTTCCATTGCAATTAGAAGGCTAACATGCATTTCTATTTGTAAATGCAGAGGAAATAGTGTAGAGGGAAACCTGGGCTTTCTCACAAGTTTTCCTCTCCATCACCTAATTGCAATTTTCTACGATTTGTTTATAAGTAAACTATCGATATGTATACATTATTTATTTATTATTATTATGTTTGCTCAAGTTCTCCAAATGGAGATATAAAAATTTAATTAATTCAACAAATACAAGAACTGAAGCTGAGAAAGGATGCTTCTGCTGGGTCCTGGCAAAGGATGTGTTGGATGTGTAGGCGGTAAATTTGAAACCAGCTGCTGCTGCTGCTGCTGCTTCACTTGAACCAAAAATAAATCATCAAAGCGCGCGGCAAAGGCGGCAAAACGCCGGGGAAAAGTGTATTTTCCACTGAGGGAAACGAAGAGAATTGAGTATAGAGTTTGAAAGTTGTATTCTTAAATGAGTGAATATTAGAGTTTAAAATCAAAATATAAATAATAATATAAAATATATTATATTGGTAATATTTTATGGTATATTCCTATGATTATAATGTTAGATTCAGATTAAAATTAATTGCACTTTCATATTACCTGCAAAATAATTATGTAAATAGGTCATTTAAGTTTTATTTTCTAAATTCAGTTTCTTCCTGTATTATATATTTTTTAAATAAACATTTTAGTCAATTTCAATGTTATATTTCTTACTAGATACAAATATTTATGGGTTTTATCATTGTATTTTTGGATAGATAAATTTTTTAAAACCTTAATAGTTAAATAATTATTTAATATTATTATATATAAATATTTTTAAATCTTAATAGTTAAGTAATTATTTAATTTTAAATTTTAAATCTTAATAGTTAAGTAATTATTTAACTAGTCCGATTTTAAAATAATTATTTAACTATTACGA
>VNJV01012369.1:0-42048 GCA_008042635.1 Drosophila nikananu
TTTTCAATTGACTCTAGAGCCCAATTGGCGAATTCCCGACGCAAACGATGGTCATTAGGCTTCAGTTCTTGTGCCAAAACCATCTTATACGGATGCAGGCCAAGATCCAACCGCATAATACGCCAGGTAGTCATCCTAGACAGTCCCAAACTCTGAGCTCGGCGCGTAATTGACACATTTGCGCTTTCTTCAACACTGGCCTGTACAGCGGCAATATTTTCAACTGAACGTTCTGTACGCGTACGATTTGGAGGCTTAGTATCCAATAGAGTAAATTCACTTTCCAACTTTTGGATTATTCGACGAATAGCGAGCACAGATGGAGCCGAATGACGACCATGTAAAGCACGATAGGCTCTTTGAACACCGACAAAACTTCTCGAATTTTGATAAAATAATTGGACAATTTCCAATCGTTGTGGAAGCGTGAAACTATTCATGATTAAATGGCATACCTTACTGATGACAACTGTCAACTGATGTCAAAGATGTCAGTTGAAATGCGCTCGGTAGGGACAATCAAAAACATATCATCCCTATTGGGAAACCCTTTATGTATAAAAATGAATAGAAACTTTATTTAACATGATTTATGCACTTAAAAGTATTATCTAACTCATTTCAAATCCGAAAAAGTAATTTGTTTTAATTTTTTTTTGCTTTGATCTCCTAGAAATTATTTTATTTTTTTTTTGGACCACCGAACTGTGCCTAACCCCTAGGCACATATATAATAATAAAGATTAAATAAAATGTGTGTAGTCATTGCGATTATATATACATGTATGTACATACTTATAAAAGTTTACTTGTTTCAAGAGTTTCACAGATTACGGCTAGCCCATATGGGGGCTATATAGACCTATAAAGGTCTACTATACATGCCAGGTACAGTATTCACTTTACAAAATGCTCCACGAAAAATGTTTGATTGTCAATTCCTAAAAGTATTAAAACAATTTGCATTCTCTAATTATGAACTTGGGTTCACAAACATTCAAATACATTTTTTATAATTACCATTACGGGAAAGAAAATTACAAATAATAATTGTAATTTACACTTTGGTGTTTAAGAAAATGTTGCATGATTATTTAAGCTAACGAAAACTTATCGATTTATACAAATTTGTTTTAAGTTTGCACAACTGAATAATATTTTATTATTAGTCTTCTAATGATAAATATCCAATCATCTAAAAACCATTAAAGAAAATTAAAACTAAGAATTCCAATTTTGGTTTAGGCTTTTATTTTTGTTTTTGTGATAAGGATTTCAATTTGCAAAACGTCATTTTGCGTCTAGTTAACGGCTCCTGGTGGTGGTGGGGGCTGTCCGGCGCACCAGGGCGTGCAGGGCGGCAATGTAGTGGGCGTGGGTGACGACGGACGCGCCACAACCCCAGCAAACAGAAGCGAAAGGAACAGAAGCTGCGGAAGGTAATCACAAGCGGGGTCAAAAGATCAGATCTACAATACTAAATTCTAACGAAAAACTTACACAGCTCTTGATGTCCATTGTCGAATGCGGATTTGTTTTGAATCTCGTCGAAGCGTCTGCTGGTTTATATAGCAACTTTTTGGGCGACTGAAACATTGTTTCAAAATTTGTTGACGATGACGAAATTTAAATGTGCAGAGAAAGAAATTTTAATCTTTGTAGTTGTACTGTATACATTGCTTACAATAAAATATATTTTAAAATGAATTAATTTTATACCTTATTAATAATAATTATAATGATTTTATTTATATTTTAACATTTGGTTACTCTTCTGTATTTATGCATTTGTTAGACTGTTTGATCAGCGAATTTAAAGTATTATTTAACTTATTTCAAATCGTAATATTAATTTGTTTTACCATAAGTATGTATATATTTATTTTTTTTTGTATAGCAATAAATGTTTTGATGTTAAAAAAATTATTTTGTTTTTTTCGGCCAGCGAACTGTGCCTAAACCCCACATAGAGATGTGCCCTTGGCACATATAGAGATTAAATAAAATGTGTGCAGTCACAACGATTTCATATACATAGAAACATATGAAAATTTAGTTGTTTCAAGAATTTCACAGATTACGGGCGATCCGTCCGACTATTGAAGACTATCTGCAAAGATGTATTCAGATATCTTTAAAACTGAGTTACTAGTTTTCGTAGAAACGGACAGACCGAAAGCGGACATGGTTAGATCGACTCGGCTGTTGAGGCTTATCAAGAATATATGTACTTTATAGAGTCGGAAATGTCTCCTTCACTGCGTTGCAAACTTCTGTCTAAAATATAATACCCTGCAAGGGTATAAAAATGTCCCAACACTGTCTCGTGTTTTGTTTTGTTTTGTAATATGCCTTTATTTTCGTTTTGCTAAAGCTGACATCTTCAAAAATAACTCGTAAACATAGAGCAAGAAACATTTATTGTCAGTTCCTAAAAGTTTTAAAAAACTTGCATTTTCTAATTATGAACCGTAGGTTTCCACCCATTAAAATACATTTATTATAATTACCATTGCGGGAAAGTAACTTAGAAATAATAATTGTAATTTATTCTTTGGTGCTTAAGAAAATGTTGCATAATTCTCGAACAACTGAATATTTTGTTTATTGTTAGTCTTCTAATGATAGGGATTTAATCAAATAAAAACCATTAAAGAAAAATAAAAACAAAGAATTTAAATTTTGATTTTGGTTTTTATTTGTGTTTTAGTGATAAGGATTTCAAGAAACTATTTCTCCGGCGCAAAAGACCGTGCAGGGCGGCAATGTAGTGGGCGTGGCTGGCGCCGAACGCGCCACAACCCCAGCAAACAGAAGCGATAGGAACAGAAGCTGTGGAAGGTAATCACAAGAGGGGTCAATAGATCAGATAACAAAACTGGGTTTTTCTGAAAAACTTACAATGCTCTTGAAGTCCATTGTCGAATTAAAATTTGTTTTGAATCTCGTCGAAGCCTTACTTATTTCTGGCAATAAAATAAAATAAAAATAAATTTTAACTATATCTTATAAGTAATAATTAAAATAATTTTATTTTTATTTTAGAATTTGGTTACACTAATGTTACACTAATATAAGATGTACAACCAAAAAGTTATAATTATTTAAAGCCAATATATATAAAATAAACATAAAGAAAATACATATTTTACTCTGCAAGTTAATAATTCAAAGTATTAATGGTTCTTTGTTTTAACTAATGTAATTTATTTTGTCGGTTGGACAGGCCTCTACTGAAAATTAATTACAGAGTCAATATTTTTGACAAGACATTCATGTACAAGACATACAAAATTCAAGGCTTATCACCTTAAGCTAAATACTTTGTACTTTGCTAATGACACTTGTTCTAGAATTGGTTTAAAATATGTTTCTTTGTTTCAACTTATATATATTATAATTTATATTAATTATTATTCATATATATATTGTACCTACTTATATGAACTGTATTCCAAATAAAAAATGAAGTCTGGTTCTTCCTTAGAATATAGTTTCCTCAACAGTCATTAAACTGCTTTAAACAGAAAAATACCCTGAAATTTATTTGCAATTGCAGGTGTACTTTAGATGGCTCGTTCAAGAGGCACCTTCTGGTCACCTGACTCAGGTGCCTGTGCTCCGTAAGGAGGTCGAAGATGAAGTCAAGTGCATAAGACCAGCCGGCCAGAGCCCCGGGCCCCACTGGGTCAGCAGTTGTTGTATCTGAACGCTTCCGGTTCGTCACTCCTATTTAACGCTGTGCTGGCTGAGGAAAATGCGGAGGACTACAAACAATGTGCAGTCATTGAGCGCAAATGTGCCAAATAATGACTTGCAGGCAAGCGAGTGCAATTTATATGATAAGCAACCAAAATAAATGGCAAGCAATTCATTTTACTTAAATGCAGTGTGCAGTGCAAGAACAATTTCCGAATTCTCTGCCTTGTTTCACCCCTTTTCCAGGTGAGTCCTTTTGCGAAAAATACTTGTTTTACTGCTGCGCACGCAGCATATATCAAAAATATTTTTTCTGCCCCTGTTGCAGTTTTACCTGATTTACTCTGATGTTGCCTAATGATTCCGACAATAGTAAATATTAGCAAATGAAATAGGAACTTTTAGTGTGTGAAACAACTCTCGCACAAAGCTTAAACAAATTTAATGCAGTATCTGTTCCCAGCTGCCGAAATATTTCGAGAAATCTACAAATCATTAAAATTAAATAATTATGATATATATTAATTAGGTTATAAGGTTAAAACTTTTGATAAAAACTTGCATTATTGAAGTCCCTAAGCCAGCATTTGAGGTGTTACTCGACAGTGTATTATTTCTGTCTGTATTTGTAGTTAATATTCATATTTTTATACCCTGGCAGGGTATTATAATTTTAGTCAGAAGTTTGCAACGCAGTGAAGGAGACATCTCCGACCCTATAAAGTATATATATTCTTGATCAGCATGAACAGCCGAGTCGATCTAGCCATGTCCGTCTGTCCGTCTGTCCGTCTGTCCGTTTCTACGCAAACTAGTCCCTCAGTTTTAAAGCTATCTGGATGAAACTTTGCAGTTATGCTCCTATATGCTCTCACTGCTATATATGTCGGAACGAGCCGGATCGGCCGACTATATCATATAGCTATATAGGAAAGATCGGTAAATTTTAATGAAAAAAATTATAACTTAGCCAATTTTTACAATATTTGAATAAAATTTGAGATATGGCCATTTTGTATTATTCTTGAATTTCGGTTTTAATTTGATCAAAATCGGACAACTATATCATATAGCTGTCATAGGACCGATCGGAAAATTTTTAGAAAAAAATCTAACTAATCCAATTTTCCACATATTTTTATAAAATTTGAGACATAGGCATGTTGTATTATTCCAGAATTTCGGTTTTAATTTTATTCAAATCGGACCACTATATCATAGTGCCATAGAAATATATATATAAATTCATTAAATTCGTTCGCAACATTTTTCGCTCGCAACATTTCTCGTTCGCAACATTTTTCTTTCGCAACATTTACCTTATGTCAGTACCCGAGAAAACGAAAAAGTCAGAAGATTTTTCTTCTTCTTACTTACTGCAAGGGTATTTAAACTTCGGCATGCCGAAGTTAGCTTCCTTTCTTGTTCAATATAATACATATACACAAAGAGTCTAAGGCCAAGAAAAATGCCCTTAGCTCTAGTAATCAAGTAACGAGAGCCTTTACTAGTCCTGACAACCAGATACAATTCAGTGGTCCATAGCTCTCCTATTCATATGCAAAATTAATACAGACTCAAAGGACTCACGATTGGGACTTTGGCTATGGAAAAGTTAAAGTCTTGGCCTGGTCCTGGGTAAGGTAGAGGATAACGGATACAGAGGAGTTTATGTGGGATACACAGCAATATAATACCCTAACCAAGCCAACTGCCAATGGAACTGCAGAAAAATAGCTTTGATTCCAAGGACTTATTTATGAAAATCTCTCACCTTTCGAGCGGTTAAACAATATGAAAATAAACATTGTTTTGTAGTTTTTATAGTTGGGTATTAATAATTTCAGTATTACTTATACAATGTAACATCGTACAGGGTAGGACATACACCCGCTCTCGAGGAGAGTTCTTGAAGCAGCGAAGTGCAACACATCCGCTGACCCGACAGCTATAGCTGAGGCCACCTGTCCCATCATCACTCTTCTCCACGCTGCTCCATGTTCTCCGTGGGTATGTGCTGTGTCCTTCATTGTTGAAAGCTGAACCTTGGGAGCAATCAGTGGATTATGCGCTGCTTCACAAAAGCGGGCGACGCGTCGCCTTCCCAGGCGACCTATGAACTGGCCCATCCCAGGATGCATGCAACTCTGTGTCGGCCCTTCATTGTTGGGCCGTGCGCTGTGCTGAAACATAAATTTAACTGCGAGCTCATGGAGCCGTGTGACAAGGCCGCAGGAATTCAAAACAAAAGTTGCAACAAATACCAAACACGCCATAAAGACAACAACAGCAAATACATAGACATAAATTGCAGGCTTGGCCACTCTCTCGGCCGCCCATCTCGCCCTGCGAAAGGCAAAAGGCAACCCTTTCTGTCTCTGGCAAGCAAAAAGAATGACAGGAAGCCGGATGTGAGTGCATGCCTTTTGTGCATGCAACGAATTATTCAGTTGACACACAGGATGTGTGCTTTGCTGTTCATGTTGTTGCCACTGCCACTGCCGCTGGTTGCTGGTTGCTGCTTTATTTGCTTGCTTTTCTCGGAGGATCTGGGCCTGGAGCCTAGTCCAGTTCACCAGTATTTTTTGTTAATTTCGTAACAATGGTAATTTGTGATGAATTTACTCACCAACAATTAAATGCTCGATTTGGGTTACTTGATTTTAATACCCTCTTGAAATTGTTAATAAAAGATACATAAGTACAAAAAAGGCTGATTAACAATATATATAAAAAATATGTAGCGTTTTATTTAAAGAAACAAAATACTTACCCAAATAACTTATTCCTTTAGAGCTTCCAGATTGTTTTAATTCATATATTTATTTAATTTATGTATGGAAAATATGAACCCTCGGCATATCATCGGGTATCTCATACTCGATATCTCGTTATATATCTCTGTTATTGCGAAAATACACGCGTGCTTTATGATGATTGTTATTATACTCGTAGAGGAAATACTCGTATAAAGTGCGTGGCTTCCTCCTTGAAAGCATTTAATTTCGGTATACCCACTTATACATGTGAGAGCATTTTTTTAAAGCAATTTTTCAATTTTATGGGGCCAAAAGGCATAAATAATGAAAGAAAACCGAGGCTACGCATGTATAGGCTAGGCTCCTGCCCCCAAATGGCTGGATGCGGTGAAGAAGAGTAATCAAAAAGTGCGTGCTAACTAAATTGTTATTGCTTTCAAATGTCACGTATCATTATCATAATTTTTTTGCTTGACATTTTTAAGTAGCTGCCATAAATGTTTATAACTTCTGCACGCAGAAAGTGTTTCTATTAACTGCTCGCCTCCCGGACCATGGACCTCTTAGCATTATTGGACCCGAGGGACGAGCAGCAGCAGAACAGCAAGGCTCCAGGACACACACGTACGTAGGCACCTTGACATTCATAATTCATAATTTATGGCTGCATCCGAAGGAGGGCTCTCTTCCTGTATGTATTTTAATTCAGCTGCTGAAAGGTGGCAGATGGAAGATGAACGATTTTTGCCCACCTGGAGGTTATGATTAAAACAAATATAATAGCTGTTTGCGGGAAAAGAGGACAGAGGAAGGCAAGCGAGGCCCTTTAAGCTATTGTTAAACGCAAAATGTATCTGTTAATGCTAGTGACCGGTTGAAATTGGCTCATGTTTTAATATTTTGTATTCCAAATAATTTACATATTTCATTAAAACATTTTAATTTTTCTACAATGTGTCTAGACGTCGGTTTGCATTTATGGCCTGGTAATATGCTTTGATTAGTTGTGTTACGCAGGCATATATATATATATATATATATATATATATATATATATATATGTAAATGAACGCAGTGCCACGCACAAAACGAATAAACCAGGCTGCTTTATAGAAAATAAGGGAAATTAAAAAAGGAAAAAATGAGCATGATAAACTTGCCTTACAAACATTAAAAA
Source organism: Drosophila nikananu (assembly GCA_008042635.1). NCBI lineage: Eukaryota > Metazoa > Arthropoda > Insecta > Diptera > Drosophilidae > Drosophila > Drosophila nikananu. Next base: position 7,636 of record VNJV01012369.1, read on the forward strand.
CTAATCAAACTTTTAAATACACTTCAACCGCAGCCGACTTAAGATTGAGATATTGCAGGGGGCAAGGACAGAACAATTCGACAGGCGTCTTAAGAGGCATCGGCATCCGCATCCGCATCGGCATCGACTTTGATTTGTTGCCTCCGTCGCGTCTCATCTCATCTCATTCCCCGCCGACACCGCCGACCCGCTCTTTTTTAGCCCTAACTTTGGCCGGACTTTTGCCTTGTTGTCAACGTCAACAGAAATTGATTGCTCGCCGAGAACACCACCAGCCTCAATCTGCAGTCTCCGGGCTCAAGCCCGGGATTTCGCCTGCCACCCGCTACTTATACCCTATTGGACTGCCTCTGTGGCATTTTCATTTCATTTGGAGTTGAGTTTACTTTGCGCCAAAACTTTTACGCAGAGAGCTTCTGAGTCTCCGTCTCTCGTTCTCCAGTGAATTATCTTTAGCCAGCGGACCAGGGAAGCCTACTCCCCGGCCAAAAACTTTGACACAGTTTAGGAACCAAAAGTTTAATGGAATTTGTCTATGGCATCGCCTTGCCCCCAGACTTCCGCTCGCTGGCCTCCTTCTTGCGCCGGGCCGCAAAAATAAATAAGAAAGCATTAAACTTCTTTTTAAAGCAATTAAAAATTCTTTAAGACTACGGAACCGTTCTGCCCCTAAGACCTGGCCCCCTAAAAGTCGGCTTTTCTGTGTGGAAGGCCGCATAATCTGCGATCGTGAGGGGTCTTTCGGGGGTACGAGAGTTTTCTTTGGAAGGAAAGAACTGAAGAATCAACTTTCTGAGTTTTAATTATTTAACAACGGTGTAAAATATGCTATTTTTTATTGTATTCTATTTTATTGTATTCTATAAGTTTATATTCTAACATAAATTTCACCCTAACGAAGGCTAAATATTTCAGAAAAGACCCTAAAGAACAATATTTTCCACATCAAACATGTAGTGTTTTTGCCATATACATATACAAATAATGACTAAGGAATACCTTGGAATAAGTAACATAATTTAATAGGTTTAATGGTTTAATTAAACATAAATTTTTATAGTTTACAGTCAATATAATAAAGTTAAACTTATGTAATTAAATTAAGTTATTAATTAAGTGGTACCGCCCTAGCATTATTCTGTTGAGCAAATCGATAAGTGGAATTTGCTGTGAAAACAATTGTTTATCTAAATTAATTAACCCCGGATTGTTTGCTCCCTCTTGGACTTTTTTGTGTGTTGTGCTCCACGGGGCGTATGAACAACGCGGTGGCTGGTTTATTGCTTACGCTCCCACAGAGAAGGCATAAAGCTCACACGGACACACAAATACCAGGCATCATTATCAACACTAACGCCCAACATACCCACTTTCCGGGGAGGTCGAGGGGCTGGCAGGGCACTGGTCTTAACTACTTTCTGCACGTCTGCTGATAAAATCGATAAATTCCTTTTCGTAAAACGAATTAGGAAACTAATTGACTTGGATTTCGCTTAAAGAATCTCACATAAATCGTTAGCTTAAGCGTGATTCTGGCAGTTGAATGCGTTGCTGTTCCTAGTGCCCGGAATCGGGGGCATTTCTTTGGGGAGTCTTTAACGTTTGCCCCAAATTCAATGGCAAGCAAAAATGGGAGCACTTGGAGCAGCACTTGTTTGTGTTTCGCCACGTAAAGGTTTTCTCCCCCATAATGATTTAAAATTTTAATTATAGTACGTTAAATGTCATTGAATGTGAAACATTTTCGCCCTTCAACCTTCCGTTCCCGATTTCTTCGGCTAACAGCTCGTCCACGTCGTCCTCATGGCAGTCGGCGTCCTCATTGAGCGCCAGCGAAGCGTCGACCACTAACAAGGCACAAATATTACGTTCACATTTCCTGGCTCCATGCACCTGCCTTGCAATTTGATTTGCAACAAACACACATGCTGGTTTTTATGTTCCTGCCTACCATTTAACCTCAGCAATTTTACGTATCTGTGAAGGCATTTCATGCTCGGCTTATTTGTGCAGACGCTTAAACACCTGAAGTTGCGCTTAATAGAAGCGCAGAACTAGAATATTTGCACTGCGGGAGAGCTCTGCTCTCTTCATAATAATCTACGGACTAAAAGGCACTGAAAATAAATAGTTGAGTACGTAAATTTAAATCTTGAAATTGTATTGGGAATTTTGATATGAATATTTTTCCAGAGACAGTGAGTTAAAACTTTAGAAAGTAATGGTTTAAGAGTTTAAAGCAGCTGAAGAGTATTATGTAAAAAATTTTCTGCGTTCGAAGTGCAGTTAATGAATTTATGGCTCATTTTTGATGACTTTTGAATATCAAAAGGTTAATTAAAAATTTGAAAATGATCTGACCTTCTAATTATAATTTACCCAAAGATAATTCCATACCAATGCTTTCTAATTTCAAACAAGTAAAAATGGTTATTAAAGACAGAAAAGTGCTCACACTCGCTAGATTGCCTTATTTATTAAAAACGTAAGTAATGTAAAGTGCGCGAAAAAACTTCTCAGAAAGTTCCCTATAATATAGTAGTTTTTCATATTTATAAATTCATATGCAGTTGCCATTTCTTTTGCATTCGTGCCGCTAGAATTTTTCAACAAACATGCAAATATATAATTTTAATAAAGTGGCGAAACCAGGAGCCTGTTAGACTTTCCCACAACCGCTGCTCATCAAAATTCCCTCAAAAAAAAAAGGGAAGTCACTTGACAACGTAGAAGTTGTCGTTGATTTTACAAGTGCTTTTATTGTTCCTGTTGATTTTGTTGTTCATTTGCCCGCTGGTGGAGACGGAAATGGATGCTCTGGAGAGAAGCAGGGAAATGTCCCGAATGTCCCGCAAAATATTTTGTTGTGGATTTCCTGTTTTTATTACCTGCCAGCAAAGTAAATGAGCTCAATTTATATGCAATTTGTTAGCGAAAAGCACAAAATTGTAGTAACTAATTGCAACAACTTTTCAGAAAAGGAAACATTTGGCTGAGAAACCAAACAGAAATGACAGAATGTTAGTCCATTTCCAGCTAGCTTGATAAGTATGCTGATCTAATATAAATATAATATAAATCCTTATTATTTCCTTTTCTCGTGCTCAAGCGGTTGACTCTTCTTATCCTTTTTACTGGTCAGGGGTCAAAGCTCTCGACAGGGTTAGACACATACCATGCTCAAGTTCAAAAAATTTATTGTTTCAATAGGGACAAGCGACACATACAGCACCGAACAAAATAGAATAAAACCGATATAGTAAAAATTGAATTTCTATAAAAGTTTCGACAGCATGCAAAGGACAAACTTTGTCCACAGGCTGGCGCTTATAAGGACGGAAGGTGAGGGGAAATGGTAGGATCACATACGCTACCACGCCCAGCAGTCTCCAGGACTCAGGAGTTGGCGAAAGAGTTAAGGAGCCAATCACCATGTCCTGCTCTGTCCTTCACTCAGCCGTTGAGACCAATCGCATAGTGATGTATATCGAAAATCAAGCGATATAATATATCGGCAGAGACAAGACAAGACTTGCAAGTTGCTTATTATTTTTTTTTCTTTTTTGAGTGATTAAGTATGAATTTATTTTGACAAGTAAACATACAAGTGCAAGAAAGGCAGTGTGTTTTAACAAGGCAAAAATAATTATCCTTTTCCATGGTTATTTTATTTATTTTCCCATAATTTAAATGACAGAGATATGCCATAATCTCTTTTTCACATATGTAGTGGTATATAAAGTGTAAATGCTGACCTTTCTCAGCTCAGATAATAGTGATTTTTCCTTCTTTTAGAAATTTAGGGAATCTAGTGACCCGAAACAAGTGATATTTATATAAAACAAAATAAATCTTTATCCTGAGTAGATCCAAGTATTTGATGATATCGATGATTAGGTGGTAAGTCAAGCTTCATATCTTTACGATGTGGATGTAATGACATTATTGCCATCCCTAATCCCGTTTCTCTTCTGCAGTTCCGGTTCCTTCCTTCAGCGGCCCACAGAGAGCGCTGTCAACACTTGGACTTCCGGTGGCCGCTGCCGCTGCCACTGCCATTGCCACTGCTGCTGCTGCTGCTGTCAGCAAAATGTCACCAGCATGCACATGGAATCGCTTTTCCCAGCTCTCTCCAGTATTTGATTGGGTCTGGCTCTGCGATTGGCCGCCGCCATCCTGCCGCCCTTCGACTCTGCCATCCTGGCTGAATGCCTGGCCAGGAGCATTATTTGCTTTTATTTCTGCAAGTCAATAGCTTTGGCTTTGGCTTTTAAATTTATCGACTGACGTTTGATGCGCTTCATTTAACTTGGAAACATTTTTCAACTCAAATTCCTTAGCCCCCCGAGTCCCCCGTTTTTCAGTTTTAGAAAATACATTTTCACCCGTCCCTCCGTTCGGTGCTCTCTCACGGCGTAAGTTTTTTCCGTTGGATGGCAGATGTAAAGTGTCATTAAATTCCATCGCATCATTGACGCGGCTGAGCAAGTAAATTCAAAGGGCTGTGGAACCAATTTAGTTATTATATAAAAAAAAAGGATTTCACTTAAAAAAATTGTGTAGAAAAAAGAGGCGCACTCCAGCTTTATTTTATTGTAAATAAACTAATTAAGAACATTGAATCTATTTTAATAATGTAGAATTCAAATTTAGATTCTTGTAATAATGGTAAAAAGTAACTTAAATGTAAAACCTTCTAGAAAAATGTTTAATTACTTTGAATATATATTTTCCTGTTTTTCAAGAGACTTCCCAAATGCAGTGAACTGCAAAACTTAAATCTTCATGGCTATTTTGTTTTCTAGTCAGCTGCCATATTTTTCTGTTTTCTGATGCTCTGCTTGTATCTTCTCCCCCTCGATCTGTCTTTATCTTTCGAACAGTAGGACCGGAAATTGTCCCACTCCCACTTAACAAATATCAACTAAAATAGCTTTATATGTATTGTTGATAATAAAAATCCAGCAGGACTCACTTGAATAGCCGGACAACAGCAACCGTTGGTGCATGGGAATGTATGCGCTGGCTGGGAGGAGTCCTTGGATAGCCAAGGGATATACGACTCTCAAAGCATACGATATGATGAATTTGTATTTAATAAAATCAAAATGTTGTTGAATTTTTAAGCTGTGACGTTATAACCATTAATATAGTTAACTATAGTATCATAAATGACTATGAATAAACTGTAAACTGTCATTATAACTTCGGAAGGAGCGACTCGATCAAAGCTAGTTGATTAGGGAACGGGCACAAAAGCCGTTAGCACAAGATAAACCTTTGACTTGCCATCTCGCTGGGCTGCTGCATGCAGCCAAGTGGGCGTGACCGGCTTGTAATAACTTACGCCTTTTGACACAGATTAAGCCGGCATAAAGACAATGCTGGAATCAGGAAACTGCAACGATGACGAGGACAGAAGTAAACTTGGCCAAAGGATTCCATGACCCCACCCACATGTACCTACATACATATATGCGTGTGTGCAAGCCGTCGCCCTTATTGTTTGCCCAGCTCTGTGTGTGCGGACCAGACAGCCCACCCTACTCCCAGCTCTTTTCCATGCATTTTCCATACCGAGCTCATTCAAGCCAGTCTGCTGCTCATCTTCATTGTAGATGACAGCCTCCATTGTCCTATGCCGACTCCTGCAGCGACACCAGCTGTATTTTTAGCCGCCCGAGACAGAGCACCCAGATCACACATTACCCAGAGCAATCCCCACATATTTTTCCATTAACTTGTTCTTTTTGTTCTTTAAGCCACAGAGCTTTGTGAGGGCACAAATCATAAATTTCGCACAAAACTCACTGATCTCTAAGGCAGCTAAAAACAAAAGATGTAAGTTTGGCCTTCAAGGATATGGAAATTATATATGAATGATAAATGTAAATGCCGCCCGAAAGAATGCATTGGCTTTGTCATAAAGAATTGAGATCACTTAATGTCAAGTTGATGACTTTACACGAATTTCCAGAATGCATTTTGAGTAAAGTGTACAGAGTTTTCTTGTTACGCTGCAGCCTTACGTTTCTTGCATTTTAGCAGTGGGTTTCGTTGAGACAGCTCCATGCATAATATGAATTTTACTCCAAACGCATCGACTAAAGGGAAAATTCTATGCATTTTATATCGAGCTGGAGGGCATTCATACGATGAATGTAAGTCCACGCCTTATACATATTATACATATGCAGATGGCAGCTTCATTTTCCCACATACACGCGGAAACTGAGGCAAAGACCGCTGCGGAGCCCTCTACCTATGCTCATTGCGGATCTGTAGCCGCCTGCCTCGGTCCTCTGCGCAGGTCTCTCATTTGCCATTTCCCAGGGAACTCAACATGTAAATAGGGTTAGCATGCGACGTCAGTGGGCGACTACCCTGTTGCATAATGCATTCTCTGTCTGGTTAAGAAATGACAAACTTCGGTACATCCATCTCGGATTCTGGGCGAGGCATTAGTCCCCCGCTGGCTATCGCAGCTCCGCATTTGAGAAAGGCAATAAATGTATTTTGTATATTGGTGAGTGCAAATGCTGAAGTCATAATTTATTTTAGGAACTGCTTGCCTATAAGTAAATTATTGTGCAGTCTATATGTTTATAGAAAAGGAGGACACAATACATTTCTTTTTCTTTCTTATGAATTTAAAACAAATTCATAAGCCTATGTTTTAAATAAATATTAAGGATTCATAATTAGCTGTTTCATTCTCGAAAGTTGACCTTTATAACCTGTTTAGCTATTAAAAAAATCAAGCTTTATACCAGAAATTGATGTATAGTTCCCTGTCCCTTTAAAAAATCCCCTTAAATTATGCTAAAGAACCGAATACGACTTTCTACACACGCAATTTTCGTAGTACAGAGGTCGACAATGCCAAAGGAATATGCTTATATTAAATCTTTAATTTTGAAGTTTCTAATATATAAAGCATGAGCCTTTCGCAGATTACTTTTACGAGTAAGCCCAGCCTCGTTTCAGGGGCATTGAAGGTATCCTGTGCCACGTGCAGCAGAAGCCAGAGGAGTAGGGGAGGGGGCGACGCAGTGAATGTTGCAATTTCTGTTTTGAAATTGGCTTATTTTGGTATTTTTTATGCGCCCGACATTCAACGTGGACCATGCTGCAGGGGCCTGTAGTCCGTGGCCTTTGTTTTGTAATTGTTTCGAAACTGGGTGCACGGTACCGGGGCGGCGGGTGCCGGGTGCCGGGAAGGCCGGGATACGGTAGGCGGCGAAAGTTAACGTCATTGTCGTTCCCAAACTCGACGACGTTGTGTCGCTGTCGTTGGAAAGACCAAAGGAAGAAGGGCGACATTAGCGGCAACTGTTTTGAGTGCCGCTTCCCATCGGTCTGTTCTTTATCGTTCCTGCCAGAGAGTCGTCTCCCACTCAAGCCCAAACCACCCAACCACCCAACATCATCCGCCATCCGCCTTCCGCCGGCCGCTTTCAAGTGGCATTCGAGTGGCAGCCATTGTGCAGCATTATGATGAAAGTTTGTGTCACAAAATGCAAATATTTGAAAGGTAATTGAATTTGAACTTTGCCGCCCGTCGTCCTTGGTTTGCTAGTTAGCTACTTTGGCTGCCAGCCACTGAAGCAGTGTACAGCAGGATAAAAGCGGGGGCGAATTCTGTATCAGTTCGATATGTAACCCGAGGCCAAGGGAAATCTGTATAAAAGAGTCTGTTTTTCAAAATGCAAAACTGTCTTTTAGGTAACGCAAATTGAATTTATAACATCTCGTTATTTTTTGGTTAATTTGAATTTATATGGAATCAATTTTTCCTGTACGGATGTACGGATTAATATGGTAATTAGTTTACAAGAAGTTAGGGATCTTAAGGAAAGTCCTAAACCAGAGACTTTAATTCATATTATTAAACTATATTATATAATTTTCTATATCCTGCGTTATTGTAATGATTACAATTGAACCAGCTAACGTTCAATGAAATTTGGCCTTCAATAAATGTAACTTCAAAGCGCCTTAAGGCCACGGCTTACCTTTTTTGGTCTTGTGACCCTGTTTTTTTTCTCTGTGCTCAGAAGAGGTAGCTTTAAGTACCCGATATCGCGCGTACAATGGCATTGAAGTTTTGATAGCAAATATTTGGCCAAGAGCTTACATGTTTTATTTATCCAAGCTGAATGGTCAACACAGCACAAACCCAAAGCGCACTCGCTCGCCGGCTGCCTCGTCCCAGCACTCATTTGTTTGTCGTGCAAATTATATACAACATTTGCACTCATGATGGCATTCAGTTTCCATGTTCCGAGTACAAATGAAAATCCATCCAAGGCCGGAAAACACATCTGCTCTCTCGCTCATTCCTGTCCATGTTATGTGCGGTGTTTTGGGACATGCCCCAGGTGCAGTGAACAATAAATTTTGTTGAAAATAAACAATTGTTTGGACATGATTGGCTTTTTGTCTGGCTTTTTTCTTTTCAAGTTTCGAGTGCCACCTTCTAAAGCTGGGGTTTGAGTATTAATTAATTGCCTTGATTGGGGCAAACAAATTAGAAAAAATTAAGAAACTAAATAAATATTGAATACACGTTAACTAACTGAGTGTCATCCATAACTCTACCTCCTCTGGCTGGGGCTGGGCTAATGCTAAAACTTTCACCCAAAAGAGCACGTCAATCATCTGAAGCTCTAGGGCCATAATATCCATGTCCATTGTTCGATGACTTTTGATTGAAAGAAAAGAACGCGACGAACCAGTTTGTGTCCAAGCAGCGCAGATTGATGGCTACAGGCCCGTTTCCAGGGCAATCACAGTCAAAAATGCTTTACAATTGACAAGTAGTCGAGGCGACGAGTGTGTGCCCCGGAATTCGACGCAGTCGCGTTCACTTTTTTACGGCTTTCGGCGCGTGCGAATTTCTAATTTCATTAAAATTTGCTCAAAGGGATGGCGCCCGGATGCCGGATGCTGGAGCCCAGACGTTGACAGAAACAAATCGACACAATAGACGTCAAACGCATGGCACAGCGGGATTGTGGGCGGCGCGCAGCTTTGGCAATCAGAAATCCCGGATCAAAGTGGAAAATCGATTTTAATTGCAATCTAGGCGCAAAAGCGTCGGTGCTCGATTAGCGGTCAAGTGGGTGAGGGTCCTAGCTTCGGGGGACATTAACTGGACGGAAAATGCCGGAGCTGTTTGAGGTAAAATCTGGCCTTATTTTGCTTTTGTAACCGACAACTGATGCAGGGAATTTCCCTTATGATCGCCGTCTCTACGGGGTAATTTTTATTGTTTGTTGGTTAAGGGAGAAATTTACAATATATTTTCATAGTTCTACTTCCATATCTCGGTTTTAGGTTCAGGTAGAACGCTCCGAAGGTCCTCGAGCATACAGACTGCAGGATAACAGCTGATATTATTTTGGGAAATATAATTGGTATATAAATTTGAAATATCCATCTGCTTAGCAACTTCGACTCTGTGAACTGAAACCTTAAAACTAGTAAAAACTTACTTATTATCAATTTAGCTTTTGAATAGGAAAACAACATATCTTTTACCGAGCTACCTACCCATGAGACTTACGTCGGTCCAAGTGTCAAAGGGGCTTGGACCAGTTTTGTGAATTCCTTAGTTCCAGCTAAAGTTTTAGGGTAAACAGAGACGTCAGCCCAGACCGGTTATGTTATGTTCTCAATTTGTTTTTAAAGTTGTTCTTTAACTTTTTCTATTCTTAACTCCCAAATTGATTTGATTCAGTTTATGGATCAACTGTTCATTCATTCGGTTTAATCAAAATTATGACGGAAATCATGAAGTCCAAGGGCTGGGCCCTCCTCTCGCTGTCCCAGGTGGGGCAGGGCCTGAAGTGCGCGCTGCTGAAACCGCTGCCCACTCGGTGGCACCACACCGACCCGACGTCCTACCCCCACCTGCCGGTGCGGCACGACCTCAAGCGGATGGAGGTGCCAGACAGGACGAAAGTGTACGACGCCTGTTGGCAGACGATGCGCCGCACCGAGTACAAGTGCCGCTCGGACGTGGAGTTCAACATGCCCTCGTTCATTGATTACCGCAAGAAGTGCCTGAGTGATCCGTGCGCCAACGATGTGCAACCCTGGGATCTCACTCACTACAAGCCCCAGGACATGTTGAAGCGCAAGTATCCGCGCACCTGGGAGGAGTGCGTCGTGAAATGCCGCAAGCGCAAGATGCAGTGCGTCCCCCTGCCGCTGAACCCTCCGCGGCGCCCGCGCTGCCCGAAGAAGAGTCCTTGTCCGGTGAACTTGTGTGTGCTTGGCAAGGCGGACCTCGAGCTGGAGCCCTGCGACCTGATGAAGCCCACCCTCTGTCCGCGGTTCAAGATGCCCAACTGCTGCGTGGAGGCCCGTAACCCTCCGAAGTGCAGGCGTCCCTTCAGGGCCGGACTCTGCCAAAGGCGGAAGACGAAGTACCCGAGCTTCTCCGAGTGTTGCCATGAGCCCATTCCGGGCACCACGCCAGTCGAGTGCAACTGTCTCATAAAGCCGTCCATCTGTGAGGTGTGGAGGCATTACCGCAAAAGATTTTAAGTATTGACTGACTAAATTGTGGTCCCAACGAGGAGTAATGACACCCAAAGGCACAAAATAGAACTATATAAATGAAAGCTGTACAACTTATTGACTTGATCCATTTTAGTTTCAATTTTTTAACGCTTTACTTCAATATTTCAGTCTGGTTTGGTTTTTTCTTCTTGGTTTTTAATGGAGAACTTTTCTGCATTTTAAACTCAATTTCTAATTTTTTGGTCAATTTTTGACAATTTTGACAATGTAACTAACCCGTTTCACTTTTTGGCTAAAAAATCGCAATCTCCTTCAGTGGGGTTTTGATCGTAACTTTGATTATACTCAACGGATTTCGGAGGGGTAACGACATATGTCGCTTTGAGTTCGGAGGAGATATGTCGTTTTGAAAACGTCATATCTCCGCGCGGAGATATGTCGCTTTGAAAGCGTTTAGTAATTTTAAAAATGTGTAGTAATTTAATAAGGAATACTAATATCTATTATTTATTTCACTCATCTGTTGGTGCTGATTATGAATTAGGATTAGGAATCCGCGCTTTGAAAACGTCATATCTCCGCGCGGAGATATGTCGCTTTGAGTTCGGAGGAGATATGTCGCTTTGAAAACGTCATATCTCCGCGCGGAGATATGTCGCTTTGAGTTCGGAGGAATACTAATATCTATTATTTATTTCACTCATTTGTTGATGCTGATTAGGAATTAGGATTAGGAATCCGCGCTTTGAAAACGTCATATCTCCGCGCGGAGATATGTCGCTTTGAGTTCGGAGGAGATATGTCGCTTTGAAAACGTCATATCTCCGCGCGGAGATATGTCGCTTTGAAAGCGTTTAGTAATTTTAAAAATGTGTAGTAATTTAATAAGGAATACTAAACTAATACTAAAAACTTGTAGTAGTTTTAAAAATGTGTAGTAATTTAATAAGGAATACTAATATCTATTATTTATTTCACTCATCTGTTGGTGCTGATTATGAATTAGGATTAGGAATCCGCGCTTTGAAAACGTCATATCTCCGCGCTTTGAGTTCGGAGGAGATATGTCGTTTTGAAAACGTCATATCTCCGCGCGGAGATATGTCGCTTTGAGTTCGGAGGAGATATGTCGCTTTGAAAACGTGTAGTAATTTTAAAAATGTGTAGTAATTTAATAAGGAATACTAATATCTATTATTTATTTCACTTATCTGTTGATGCTGATTAGAAATTAGGATTAGGAATCCGCGCGGAGATATGTCGCTTTGAGTTCGGAGGAGATATGTCGTTTTGTCGCGAAGACATATGTCGCTATGCCGATATGCTCTCTCGCTTCTCTCGCCGCACGCCCACGAAGTGTTAAAATTCCTTCCATTGTCGCCCAGAGTCCTCTCTGTGTGGCTCTCTCATTCCAGTGGCGCTGGAAATTCGGTGGATCCCGAGAGCGAGAGAGCCAAGCAATGAATACGCTCATTTTGCATAATTCTTGGCGTGGAACGGATGGAAAAATAGAAGGTCTCCTGCAGGTGATCGCTGCGGCGGTGCAAGTGGGAAAATAAAGAAGTTTTCCCTATGCGAGTGCGGAAAAACCCCGCGGTGAAGTGTAAAGTGTGAAAAAAGTCGGCACAAGGCCTAGATAATACCAAAACGGCAACCGGGATGCTGTCGTGTTTTTTGTTTCTAAACCAAAGCCAAGTACACTGCGTTTGTTTTGGCAGGTTAATTTTGTTATATTTTTTATGTGAATAACCAACAATTAAAAAAATCCGAAAACCTTTAACAAATACGATGCTTTTTGCCTTTTCCTTATGTATGTTTTCGTCTCCCAATTCGACGTTTGGAATTTCCAGCAACAACATATGTACATAGTAAGGGTGAGTGAGACGAAACTATTTACTCTTTTCAGTTTGCTTCGCCTTTCTGTGTTTTCACGCGCGAATTTGTTCTTCCCTCTTGTCCTTTTCTTGTGACGCACAAAGTTCCGTTACAGACTCAAAGAGCACAGAGAGTACAGCACTTAAAGAGTAGGATCCTCTCTTGTGGGGGTTAAATCTGAAACATTTGGAAAATTGGAAAGCTGCCTTTATTTACCTATTTTTTTCTTGGCAATTTCTAAATCTGAGAATAAAGAATAAGAAAGCTGCCTTGCCGATTGTCTATTTTCACCTATACATTTTAAATTTACATTATTAGTGATTAATGTATTATATTATTTATGTGTTATATTATTAATACCTTTCGCTTTTCATTTATTTATTCGTTTGCTTTGCGCACTTTCTTTCGCGCTTTTCTACATACACAATTAATATTCGTACTTACATAGGCTTAGTTACTAGCAACACAAAAAAAAAGTAATAAGAATAACAATATTTCATAAGAAAATGGAGTTTAAATGCATGGTTCAGCAACAGATCGTAAAGCGAATTAGCCATGTCTGTGTTCCTTTTAATTATGTTTTGGGTACCGGGTATCTAAAAGTCGATCACGTTTGACTGTATCTTTCATACTTGTTTCTTTTGAAATAAATTTAAAAACATATTCTTTTTATTGCATATATACTTATATTTATACCCTCGCAAAGGCTTTCACTACTTTAGTCAAAAGCTTGCAAAAGTTCGCAGTGAAGAAGGCTGCACCACACAAGGCATATTAATTCCTAATCAGCATCAACAGTTGAGTGAAATAAATAATAGATATCAGAACAGTCTGATAGTCAGAATAATTACAATTGCCTTAACAATGGAAAAATGTACGTAAGAAATAAGTGGCTATAAGTCTATAAATTAAGTTTATATATTATATAAATTGTATTCTCAAACAATTAAAAATATTTGTATACCTATAAATATAAGTAAGATTAAACAACAAAAAAAAGTAAATAAATCAGAAAAAATAATCTTAATAAAAGACTTTTTTGGTATTAAAACAAGAATTTTATATTCTTAAAATGAGCTGCTTTTCGTTTAGTTTTAAGATTTGAAAAATCTTAATATGAGTATGTTAGGGTATAGTTTTCAGATTTATTTTGGGCTTGATTTACATCCATTTTTGGTAACGATTTAAGATTTTTTTGGTCTCAATTAAAGACGTTTATCATTCTTATTTCAAGCTCGTTTATGGGTTGAAACAAGTTTAAAAAAAATCTTAAACTAAGAATGCACAAATTCTTAAATAAAACCTAAATTCTTAAAAGAAGACCAAAATATGCTTGCGCTACTTTTGTAAACAAATGGTCACGATTTTAAGACCAAAATTCTTGATTTTTTTATCAGTGTATACTTATATTTATACCCTCGCAAAGGTTTTCACTACTTTAGTCAAAAGCTTGCAAAAATTCGCAGTGAAGAAGGCTGCACCACATAAAGCATATTAATTCCTAATCAGCATCAACAAATGGGTAGAAATATGTGTGGTACTATATAATTTTAATCACAATAATTTGCAGCTTTGGGATGATCAACTGATGTATCTTTTAGAAATTATTGCAAAATTATTAACTTGGTCCTTTTTCTCGTAAAAAATTTATTCATTATATTTGTAAATTATAAATTTTTCCCAAAAGAATCTTGGTAGTAGCACTAAAATAATGTTATTGTTATAACTGCCAGGGTATATGAACTTCGGCTTGCAGAAGTCAGAGTCATTCTTTGTTTTTTACTTGTAGTCAGGGGCTGATTAGGTGCCCCTCTTGTTTTAGTTAGCTCATCGTGCTCATTTAGATCGGATCATTTCGCACAGCTTCATTTCTTCATTCCAAGAAATTAAGCTGTTTCGATTCGGAAAGGCAATCGGTTTCGGCTTTTATTTCTTAAATACTTAAATAAGGAAAACTAAACATGATTTATCTATATGTGCTGCTTGTGATGGCTGCCTCTGTTCTTGGAAACTACGATCTTGGGGATGTTTGTCCCTTCGAAGAATGCTCTCTTGAAAATAATACTAAATTCTCGAAAAAACCTGCACCAATTAAGCGACTTTATTTCAAAAACTGCTCAGACTTGGAGGTGCTAAAAGTCACACCCAATCTAGAGCGTTTACACTTGAGAAGCTGCGGCAGTGACTTTAAATTGGACGTTTTTCCCCCAATGACCGACCTTGATACATTTAGTATCGCTAACTGCTCCATTTCGGAATTACAAAAGTACCAGTTTGAAAATGTAATCAATTTGGACTGGATCTCACTGGCCGGAAATTCCATCGAAACACTGTTCAACGAAACCTTCCACAAACTCGACCGCATAAAATATCTAGATCTGAAGAACAACTTGATTACGGACCTTCCGGAAGACGTCTTTTATCCGCTGGAAAATCTTGATTGGCTGAACTTGGGTTCTAATAACATAACTGTACTGCCAAAGGATATTTTCTTGCGGAACACGCGACTAAAAGTGCTTTCTCTACATGGAAACCCATTGAAAATTGTTAATTTAGACTTTCCTGTTTGGACCTTCAAATTGGTGGAACTCGATCTGACTGATTGTGAAGAATTAACGGACTTGCGATTGTCTATGAGACTTGACAACTTATACCTACAGAACAGCGGAGTGGAAAGATTGCACTTTACCGGATACATTCGCGACATAATTCATGAAAACAGTAAAGTAACTCATGCCGACCTGAGTGGAACCCATTTCTACAGGTCGTTCGTACAAGTCCTTTGTGACATGCCCTCCCTTGAGTGGCTGGATCTGTCCCATTCCTCAAGGGGATCCGACTCTTACTTCGATCTGGACGATCATAAGAGAGATTGCACTTTTCCCAATCTCCATTATCTCAACCTGTCTGGAAACAATTTAAGGTATCTTCCACGGAGGCTACCTCTTTTTGGACCCTATCTAACAACCCTGGACCTTTCTCACAATCAACTGGAGGAAGGAGATCTCTTATTTATTTTGGATACCTGTGTTGGGGAAGAGGGCAACTTTCCGAATCTCAGGTTCCTTAATATGACCGGTAATAAACTGAAAAAAATGTTGCCAAGGTTTCCCCTTTTGGGACCCAATCTTACCATCCTGGACCTGTCCCATAATTTACTGGAGGACGTATCGTTAGAATCCTTGGCCAAAACCCAAAATCTTCAAAGCCTTTACCTGGAGGGTAACCGGCTGTCCAGTTTTGGCTATCTGTCGGTCTGCGAGAGTCTAAAAAAATTGAAAACCTTGGAGCTCAACGACAACAGATTTAATTCCACTTTTTACGGCAACATGAGGAAGTACCTTGTGGACAATGGCCTGAGCGCAGAACCCAACCCTCAATCGGAAACGTCAGAAGTTAAATTAGGATCTTAAAAAAAGATGCAAAACTTGATGGATCCGAAGGCGCTATTCCTCCCAACCGTTTTGATTGCGATGACAAATGTAAAATTATTAATATTTAGATACTTGCAAAATTTTAAATTTGAATAATTAATGTTGAAAATTCTTAATAAGCTTGTAATAAATTGATGCTATATGAAATTTCCCAAATGTTGGCAAAAAGGTTGGATTTTTTATTCTTAATAAATACTTTTGAACTTCCACAGCGAAGGCCTTGACATTTTGTATAATGCTGATTAGTTTATTCTCTATAAGACTTGTGGACTTCACAAACATTCGCTCGGATCGAGACGGCTTTAGTTCTAATTCGTCGTTCAAGAAAGATATGGCATTAGCATTAGCAACCATAAATAGAACATGATTATTTCTCATGAGCTGTTCGTTTTAGCTTTATCTGTCTTGGGTCAGTCAAGGTCAAGCTGACAAGATCTGGCTTCCAGAGCCCGACTTATTTGTGGATGTATATTATGATTACTTATTAAATTGAGTTTGTTGTTGCCCTTTTAAGTATATAATTTAAAGTTCCTAAAGTATTTTTTTTAATATTAAACAAATGTGTATTTATCAATACTTTAACATTGATTTGTACATTTTATCTTGGCCGTGATGAAACATTTTGCAAACTGGAGAAAGTAGTTGATAGCATAATCAATTTCAAAGCGTTTTGCACGCGCATTTCTCTGCGTTCGATTTTTCCCATATTGCATTTTCGTGTGCTGAAGGAAGGACCAATGACCAGGCCAATAAATTCAGCCAAAAGCGACGCATCAATAAGCCGTTAACTAGCGGTAACAATTCCTAATATATATACGTTTCGATTTCCCTGCTTTCGTTCCCTGATTTATGGGTCTGTGATGTCTGCGATTTTTCAAGTCCTGGTAATTTGATTTCTGCTTCCCCCAACCGCGTTTGAGCCCCTTCAATGCCTTTTGCCAATTTGATTTGTATCTTTGTAATGGAATTCCTATTTTTTTATCCACGGGCGTTCTGCCGAAACAGATTCGCGAAATGCTAAGGCGAGTTGCACTTGTGCGAGAATGTCACGCAATCTGGCGGCCAAGCGTCCGTAACACCTTCAGAGCAATTTGCACATACAGCAGAAGTTGCAGGTAAAAAGTCCGACTTTAAATAAATTCACACTATTCTGTATGGGAATTTTTACAAAAATCTATTTTTTCGTGGCTCAAATGTACGGGCATCCGTTTGGATATTTCCACATTCATATATAGTTTAGGCAAATACATTTTAGGTTTTGTCTTGCATTAAGACAGTAGTCACTTCCTCGTACACCTTTCCTATTATTTCACATTTTCGCGCCCACTAACACCTAACATGAACAGGCACGTGCTTGGTGTCATACGGGCCACTTAAATGTACTGACCTTAGTGCATCAACGTCCAGTTAAAATCTATCTTGTCACATCTTAGAGCTCCCATCCCCCAAAGTCATTTACATTCGGATACTGCCAAAAAAAATAGTTGTACATTTAATTAAGAGAAAACGGGTAGGCCCGCCGACCGCCCAGAGATGATCTCGAACCGCTTAGTGCTACGCAGCGGCGCTGCCACGCTGCACCTGCCCAGCTACGCTGATCGGTACACGGACATAACGCGCCTCCTCCGCCTTAAGTTCATCGCAGGGGTGTGCCCGAAGCTGAGGGTGCAGGCCCTCAGACTGGCTATCGATCATGTCAAGACCACCTACAACGTCAAGCTGTACGACGAGCTCTATAGATCCCTCTGCGGCAACGAGGGCAAGGACTCGCCGCTGAAGAGTGCCGCAGGGAGAGGGAGTGACGAGGACGAGCCCAGCACCTCCAGTGGCAGGGGGGTGGACCTGCCCTACGACAACTTCTGGGTGGAGGACAACATGCTAGAGGCCACCTTCCTCCTCCAGGAGCTGGACGCCGAGCTCCACTTCAAGAAGTCCTATTCGAGCAACGCCCATGTGCGTCGCATTCTGGAGGAGATCGGGGACTACCACGAGCAGAGCGGCAACCTGCAACTGGCCGTAAAGTTCTATGCCCGCACAAGGGCCTACTGCACGACCAGTGACAATGTGATCACCTTGTTCGGCCACCTGATCCGGGTAGCCATCTACATGACCAACTGGTGGCACGTGCTCACCTACATTGACGAGGCCAAGCAGTATGCCCAGGGATTCGAGAATCTGTCCCAGGAGGTTCCGGCCCGCTTCAGCTGCGCGGCTGGCCTGGCCAACATGGGGCTGAAGAACTACAAATTGGCGGCGCAGCACTTCCTGGTGACGCCCTTCGGCCACTACGAATACGACAAGATCGTGGCCCCCCAGGACGTGTGTTTCTATGCAGGACTGTGCGCCCTGGCCACCTTCGAGCGGGACAACTTGCACGCAGATCTCCTCGGCTCGGAGGCCTTTAAGCCGTTTTTGCTGCTCTCGCCCAAGATGAGGAGCGCCGTGGCCAATTTCTGCGAGGGGCACTTCGAAGTCACTGCAGTCCTGCTGGGCGAAATAGAGCCTATTCTCCGACTGGACGTCTATATGTCGCCCCATGTGGATGTGCTATATAAGAGTATCAAGGCCAGGCTGCAAAAGCAACGAAACAACAACGACAGAACCTAGAAAATAATAGAATTAAGTTATGTACAGCAAAGCTAATGTAATGAAAATCGAGGGCTTAGAAGGCAAAGATAATAAATTCCAAAATATTGATAACAATTTTTCACAATTAGTTTGAACCGGTTTTAATTATAGATCAATAACTTAGCATCTTGCAGTTCAAAATAATAATAAATTATATTAAGGCAACCCGTTAATGCACTACAATAATGTGCATTTAAATATTCTGCTTGTTTTGATATAAAATTAAGCTACCACGACACCAGCAAGTGGCCATTGCAAATTAAAATTATAGTAATAAAGGCACATCGAAAACACACAAGACTTAACATAATTAAATGCGCTCAGTGGAATGCACAAAATAACTTTGAAGCTAGGGAAGAACAAAAAATACAATATTAAAAACACTGTGAATTTTTGAACCGACTAAGAGTTTCCCCTAGGATGAAAACCCAGTATTCTAAACTAGGTATATATTTTTTATAGAAGAAATTTCCTAAAACCCCGATGTTTCGAAGGCAATGCTTTACATTATGATTATCAGCTGCCGCAGCCCTGCCTATCTGTCCATCCACTTGAAATCCTGATCCTAAGTACCTTGTATCTTATTATTAAAATATTAGCGGGGGCTCAAAGGGTGACGAAGGAGCAGCGATGCCAACTATGAATTCACCGGAGCCATAGCTGGGAAGGGAGAAAGTGTAAAGTTCAAAAGATTAAAGTGAAATCGTGAAATATTGCACAGTTGAAGAGATTTTTATGAAGCCCTAAACTGGGTCTCAAAAGAAGTGGGATGCGGCGAAGGCGGGAATTGGGCGGCTTGCTAACGAGCTTAAAGGTGAAGCACAAAGTGCACATTGAAATTGCACCCTAAGAGTACTCAAGATATATACCTTCCTCTTCTGCTTGCAACTTCAAATTCACGACAACAGGCTATGAATTCCACTCGAATTCCGGAAAAATTAGATGAATGGAGAATAGCTAAGGGCGGATCAGATTGGCAAAGTGGAGAAGATATCAAGTTACCAGAAACATAATTTTCTTAAGAAAAGAGAATGTATATTCCTTGATACTAACTCATTACCAAACAACAGATTTCAAAGCTATTTCCCCCCCTTAAGTGCACAATTGTACTTTTGTAATGAATTTGTTTGATAAAAAAAACGAATTTTAGGGTCTAGTTTAAAGGAATGAAGCATTTAAAATGAGACCAACTTCGGCAAAGGTTCTGTTTTAATATTCATGAACTTGTCGACAATTTTGCAACTTCAATTTATATCCAGTTGGAAAACTGTAATCCAACTTCCGAGTTGGAAATTTGATTTCATTTTTGATCAGCTCACACAATGGTCAAAACGTTGGATTAAAAACCAACAAGAGCTTTGAGAAATACCAATTTTGGGGGGGTTGTGAGGGCCACCTGAGATGGAGCAAACGGGGAGGAAGGCGGGAGGAGGGTACCGCCTCGTGGAAGTCGTGGAAACTTCGGCCAGACATTGTGTTGAGTAATTCTTTTGTAATGCGGAAGGAAGCTCAAAACAACACAGTGCACAGCGACTTCCGGGGGAAAGGAGAGCCAAGAAAGGGAAAGGGGTGCGCAAAAACTATAAGACAAAGCGCAGAACTGACCTACGTGCAGCCGAAGGGGCCGGGAAGGGTTAAGGCGGTTCGAGATAAATTGCTGCAGTGTTTAGTTAATACTTCTCTGACCGTCCTACGCCTCGGCCTTTGCGTTCAATCCTGCAGGATGCTGGGAAACAGCGAGGCAGCCTTCCAGCTAGAAACAGCGAACAAGAAACAGCAGCTGGCCCGACAAGTTTATCTTTTGTTACATTGACTTCCGCTAAAAGATACTAAACTGGAAAACATTCCTCGTCGCGCCCGCCCTGCCCGCTGCCTGGTTTTTCTTGCACTTCTTGCAGGTTACCGTCAAAGTCCCGGCGCAGGAAGAGTTGAGCTCAAATTAAAACGCAGCTGGGCAATGGCCTGAAAGGGCGCTGGCAAAAATCATTGTTCTGGAAATAGATCTATAATAGAGTGTGCATTGTTCCTATTAAATCCCTTTTGCTCTTGATAGAAGAGAAACTAAAGCTGGCTGAGTATTCAAGCTCCGCAGGGAGCCTGGGAAAAATCCGTAATAGTTTCCACATTTTGTTCGAAAAACTATCGTTGAGCAGGCACAGGAACACCTTACTCACTGGCCTCAGAAGTTTTATATTGCGTTGACATTTCTATACCGCAAATGCGAACCGAGCCCAAGCCGGATTCTGCAAAATGGACTCGCCTGACCTGAAGGCTAGCCAGATCGCGGCGATGGTGCTGACGGTGGGGGCGGTGGGCGCCGTCACCTACTTCAGCGGCCAGTTTATGCTCAGCCTGCTGGACCCGCACTGCAAGGTGCGCAAGAGGGCCAAGAAGATGGCCGAGGAGCAGCTGCGAAAGCTGAACTCGGCGGCGAGCAGGGAGGAGCGCAAGTTCCGCACTCAGGACCTCAACGAGCACGAGGTGATGATCGCCGCACAGCTAGTGGCGCCCGAGGACATTGACGTGAGCTGGGCGGACATTGCCGGACTGGATGCGGTCGTCAACGAGCTCCGCGAGTCCGTGGTGCTGCCGGTGCGCCATCGCGACCTCTTCTACCGCTCGCAGCTGTGCCAGGCGCCCAAGGGCGTCCTGCTGCACGGACCGCCCGGCTGCGGCAAGACACTGATCGCCAAGGCCATCGCCAAGGATGCCGGCATGCGGTTCATCAACCTCGACGTGAGCGTGCTGAAGGACAAGTGGTACGGCGAGAGCCTGAAGCTGGCCTCTGCCGTCTTCACCCTGGCCGAGAAGCTGGAGCCCTGCATTATCTTCATCGACGAGATCGAGTCCTTTCTGCGGGTGCGCGGCAGCGGGGATCACGAGGCCACGGCCATGATGAAGACCCAGTTCATGATACGATGGGACGGCCTGATTAGTAACGCCAACGCCTGCGTCCTGGTTCTGGGAGCCACCAACCGCCCGCAGGACCTCGACAAGGCCATCCTGCGTCGCATGTCACTCCAGTTCTACATAGAGGCGCCTCGCAACTGCCAGCGTGAGGAAATTCTGCAGCTTATCCTGCAAACCGAGCTGCTTCACCACTCTGTAAACCTCAAGGAGCTGGCCCGCCTGGCCACCGGCTTCTCGGGATCCGATCTGCGAGAGCTCTGTCGCCACGCGTTCATCTGCCGCATGCGCCAGACGATACGCGAAAGGGACAGATCGGGATCGAGCTTGGAAGAGAACGAGGTCGAGGAGGAGTTCAAGGATTGCCAGCAGCTGGAGATTCGCATGGAAGATCTTATGAAATCGCTGATGACCATGAAGGTGTCCAAATTCCAGTCGCTAAGTACCTTGGCCGAAAAGGACATGGCGCTGGATTGAGGTCACTAAAGTAATTCTCGCTTTTTTGTCTATTGACGTGACATAAATTTTTGTTTAGCAATATTATTAAAATTTTAAATGGTCCCAAAAACAGAGGCCTAAGCCTAGCGAACTATGTAGACTGAATCATTCGTGCATTCCGCCATCGCCTAATTTCGAGCAGGACTTTGTTATTAACCTCTGGCTGCCGCTGGTCTGAAAGACTCCCGCCCCCACCAATATTTTCCACATTTCGTGGCATGCATGAAGGGATTTTGCAGCCATGAGGGGCAGCGGAAAAACAGGAGGAACAAAAAAAGCGAGACTGCAACCAGGAGGCTACGAAAGAACAGCAGAGAGTCCGGTGGCAACAAAAACTCAAAATAACAACGGCCATGGCAGAGGCAACAAAAAATCTTTTATGTAAAATTGAATATTCATAAGTTGTTTCACAGTAGCGGCTGAAGTCTAACTACAGGCCTCAGCCTCTGCGTCGTTTGCGCTTGTCACATACTCTTTGCAAAGGGTATTTTTATTACAACCATTAATTAAATCATTTTTAAATTTTATGATTGAGAAATTTAGGAAACTCGTCATGGAATAGAACCTTTATCTTCAGGTTAAAGTAAGAACGAGTTCTTGTCTTGTAATTGCACAGGAAACTGTGTTTCAAAGGCATTGCAGAAATATCTAATGAATATAACTATAGTGAGTTATTTTTACTAATTTATTACATAAACTTTCTAGTTTTGATCTTCTTTTTATATTTATAAAGCATTCAAGGCACTTTTGTTAAGTATTTCCAACGTACCTCAGAGCTCTCACAGGCTTTTCTTCAATTCCGTAATTTTTATAATGTTTCCAATTTTAAATATCTTTTTTAATTTACCCTTATTTTAATATATATTTTTTTTTTATTCAACGTATCCCTAGGGTAGTTTAGTATTCACTGTTTGAAATTAGGTCTTTGCCTCTTGTTGGTGCTATTTTTGTTGCCTTGGAAGCGCAGTTCATTGTTTTTGTGTGCAGTTTCGTTTGGCTGAGTGAGCCTGCAGCCGCCCCTTCACACCCCTTCAAATGCACATGCACATGCACATGCACACGGGCACACATGCAAAAGATGCCGTTGTTTGCTATTTTGTCATGCAAATTGTATTTATTGCGGCCAAAAACCAACAACAACAGGCCTCGACGAGAGATAAGGGGGCGGAGCCTGCGCCCCTGCCCATTGTAATTGTTCGCTATTTGTCATTGTGTGCGCGAGTGCGTTAGGGTGTGTGGTGGGGTGTTCGGGGGGGTGTGTGTGTGTGCCCCAGTGTAAACAAGAAAATTGACTGCCATCGGTGGCTCGCAGAACTCGGGGGAGATTCCTCGCATTCCGGTGAACTCTACATTCACAATGTCGGGAATGTCCTTTGCAATTATCCAAAGGGCGGAACCTTCGTTAGGGTTTTGACTGAAGAAAATATATTATTAAATTAAGAAAGGAAGCTAACTTCGGAATGCAAAAATGTGCATACCCTTCTAGTTTATAAATTGAATTCAACTGAAAATAAAAAATAACAGGAATTGTTTTAAATGTATGTACAAATTACGATCTACGATCGTTGTTCTTAACAATCATTTCTATGGCAGCTATATGATATAATCATCAAATTTACATCATAAACCGAAGATAGTAAAAAATGAAAATTAAAAAATGAAATATTTGACGATTTTGGGCATGTCTACTCTTACCGCCCAAATAAGGCAACATGGCGTATACGTAATTTTAAAGTCTGTAAATGTAAAATGTAAATGACCCAATATAATATTTTTTTCATATTATACACCTGTTAGACCACAAAAACACCTGCAAACACATTCAATTTTTGCAAAAATGCGCAAATGAAAATCATACCCAAATTCACGACGTGTTGCCACTATACAACATTAATTTCTCACATAAATGATCTTAGAGTATCTAATTACAAAATGTAAAATCAAAACACGAAAATCTTTCAATGAAAATTCTTATTTTTTTCCAAAACTTTTGGCATTTTGTCAATGAGCTATGGCATGATTTAGTAGTCTAATTTCATATACATATACTAAAACTATAATCTTGGCACACCAGTTCTTTAAAAAAATGCATACATTTTATTCTTTTGTTCCTCCAACCGTACAAATCGTACCATAAACATCTTAAAAGCAGCTTTATTTAACACTTAATTGTTTGCTATTGAAATTCAATGTAAATGGCTCCCACTCAGTCAAGTAATTTAAAAATGCAACGTAAAATTACATATTTTTTGGAATCGAGTAATTTTAATTGAAGTCCCTTAAAACCTTTAGTTGTCGATTTTAATTACAATAAATTCTGTGGCAATGCACTTGACAATTAGCACGCCCTTCAGAAGAGCACTTCTTTTCCTTCGCTGAGGAATAAATTCAGAATAATCATAATTTATGTCATTGGTTTCACCGGCAGACACACACGTTTATTGATGACAATTATGTGAAATTCTTTTAAGTGGAATGACAAAAGTTTATTGAATTATTAATTAACTGCAATTGCTGAATGCAAAATGTATATTATGGCTGTCATCAAGAGGCTAGGAGGGGACAAACACGGACAGACTGGCTCTGAAGTGAATTGAGCATCATTAAATTATTTTAATCTCATTCATAATTTAATTGATTTAAATGGGGTTAGCGATTTCCCTGCCCCATCGCCCTTATTAGCACACTGCGCCGGCAAAATGTGCAGGCTTAGAATAATTGATGACATTTAATATTTATTACACTCAACAATTCAACTTGAAACCTTTAATTGTATATTTCAAACGCCGTTTTTTCTCGGCTCTCGGCGCTTTAACCAATTTCATTAGCTCGCATTAATCATGCACCGCATGTTAATAAATATTAATAATCCTGGACCGGCAAGCCAATTGCCAATTTTAGCCTATGAAATTTCCGGAATATTCTGCATAAAAGTCTACTGATTTATGGCGTGGACAACAAACACAACAACGACAAGTCCATTCAACGAGTTGGTGTAGAAAAAATCATCTGCAAATAGCAATTAATTATCTAGTAATAACGCGAATTCTTGCTGTTATTGTCAATTCGACAAGTTGATACCCTAAATGAGCATTTGTATAGATCAATTTAAGAATAAAAACTTAAGTATAAAGTGGTAATAAATCTCAGTGGACTCTAGATAAGTATTTTATATTTTTGTTACCAATGCATCAAACTAAACATGTTATGTTTTTAAATGTTTCTTCAAACAAGTATACAATACCAAATTTGATTGCGTAAGAGGGCATTATTTTCGTGGTTCCTCCGGCCATTTGTTGCATTCGTTGCAATACTGGTTATTTCACCCTCTTGGTCATTAAAAGCATCTGTGTGCCGAAAAAAAAGCCGGGGAAAACTATAAACCTCGTTTGAAGAGACACAAAAAAAGGAATACGAAACAATATGAAAGATGGACACGGACAGAGGGGGGATCCCGGCAACGAAAGTCTTTTGAGGGAAATAGTAAAAACTGTGCTTCTGCCCATGACCATTTCTATTTCCTTTGGCCATTTCTAAAATTTGCATTTTTCATGCCACACAATGTATATAAAATTCATATTTATAAATCTTTTAACTGCACACACAAAACGCAAAATGGGACACATCAAAAAGCCAAAGCACAGACAGATGGAAAAAATGTTCAAATAGGAAATGAAAATTCTGAAAAGAGGCAAATGAAACCCAAAGACAGGGCAGCAAAGGTCCATATTATTCTGAATACTCTTATTTTTATGACTTTGCTGATATTTTAAATGTTAAAGATACCCTAGCCTTTCATAAGTTTTAGGTATTTATATTTTTTCCGTTAAATACTTTGGCTAATAGCAACTATTCATTGCAGAAGCTAAAATTGTCTGGAAGTTTAAATATGAGTACTCTTGAGAAGTGTATGCAAGTAACTAAAATAAAACTAATACAAGACCATTCAAACTCGCATAAAAAAGAGCAACACAAAAATAAAAGCATATAAAAATGTGTTGCAAGTCAGAAGTGAATGAATGAATGAATATGACTTTGCCACACCAAGCAGAACACAATAAAACGCTAGGACCTCCCTGGACAGTGGACTATGGGGCAAAAACCACACTTGTTGGCTAAAAATAAAACGACGAACTTTATTTACAAATCAATTAAATAAATCGAACTTTGATTTTTT
Organism: Drosophila nikananu; assembly: GCA_008042635.1. Taxonomy (NCBI): domain Eukaryota; kingdom Metazoa; phylum Arthropoda; class Insecta; order Diptera; family Drosophilidae; genus Drosophila; species Drosophila nikananu. Next base: position 33,685 of record VNJV01012369.1, read on the forward strand.
TATTTCTTTAAAATAGCTTGATTAATATTCCAATTTAATTTTTATTTAATATTTTATTTAATGTATGTAATTTTTAAGGAGTTTGGCTTTAGTTTAGTTTATTTTTATTTATTTTCCTGGCATTCTAAGAATTGCATTTTTCATTTAAAAAAATATTTGAGAAAGTAATGAGTCATTGACAGAAAATGTTACATTGTTCTTATACAAACTTTGTTTGGTTAATGAAATTTAAATATCATATTTTGACCCCAGAGTACAAAGCGAGTCAGTGTTGACGTTAACCTTCTACCAAGCAAATAAAAAATATATGACTGCTAGTTTTCTTATTATTATTCAATAAGAATAATAGAGTGATTATTAATCTATAATAAAAAGCATTTTAAACCCATTTACGGTAAATAATAAAAATTATGTAATAAAAAGTATATTTTATATTATATATCATGGTCATAAATAATTATATAGAAAACTTTACATAACAAAGTTGATATGCAAAAAAAAAACAATAAAACGTTTGATTTGTTTTTGTTATAAAGAATAAAAATATTGAAGGCTTCACAATTGTTAACCATTTTGTGAAGAAAATAAACTGAATTCTTTATTTTGCATTGCTTTGCTATTTTAATAATTTCACCCCTTTAAAACATTTATCGAGTATATATGAAAGTACATTATATACATATGTGTACATATGTATTTGTATATGTTTTTGTAAATTATGTTTTATATATGATTTTTATTTCCCATTTTCAAAATTCTGTTCAGTTTATATTAGAGCGCAACTTTGAAATCCCTTCTTCCCATTCTTCGATGCTCATATGAATATAAAATATTTTTTTTTTAGAATTAGAATTTCTTGTTGATCTTTAAATGATATGATATTTAAAATTGGTATCGTATTCATGTATATATGGTAAAATGTTCAGAAGAAGAAAAACTCGTCAGCACTGTTGGTACAACGGGAAAATTCGGTTGAGAAGGGAGCGGGGTGCAAAGAAAAGGGAACGGAAGTGAAAGGGTGGGAATGAGACACCTCTGCACGGCGCTGTGATTTTTCATTTTGACCCGGCCCCCGACTGCGTTTTTCTTCAGGCTTCTTGGGCAACAGTTGTGGCCGGCCGGGAAAACTAGACGCGTGCGGCATGCAACTGCAAACTGCTGTATTTCTAAAAAAAAGGAAAGCTCTGGCTTATGAATAAAAAATAAGTTCTGAGCACTCCGGAAGCTTTCGATATAAAAATTTACCAAAGCAAATTTATATAATATGGCCCGATCTCTCGTATAGACAGAGTAGGATCTTGAAACTCAATTCAACTCAAAGGTTTTTTATGTTAAAGATCCTTGTTAAGGTAGTTACTTCTAGGAAATAATGGTTATTTTATAAATGATTCTTCAGCAATTCACGCTCCTTAAGTGTGTAAATTTCGGAGCTTCTTAAACATGAACCAATTTTAAACGCAGTTCTCACCCCTCTTCTGGCAGTTCTGTTTTTTGTGCTGAGGGCAAGCCTCTCTGGCGTTGCCATTTTAATTTCTGCCTGCCACTCGTTTGCAAAAGTTACCGTGATGTTTTTAACCAACCGCGCACGTCACACACACACACACCAAAAAGCGCATATTCATTTGCCACTGCGTCCACCTTCAAGGCGTTGACGTTGCATTTTTGCCAGCACGCGAAGCGAACTTTTCGGCGCCTAAGTTGTGCAAATAAAACGGAGAAAAAGAAGGTAGAAGTCGGGGCCCTCATCAACTTCTTGGCGGAGGGCTACAAATGACGACTATCTCTCCTCCACTGCCTGCCGCTGGCATTCTAATTAGCGCCGTCTTGGAGCCGCCACATCCTCCGCGCGCCACTGTGACTTCTTGGCCCGATCACAGTGCACTTCGTTAAATGCGTGCCAGTAACATTGGGTACACGAAACAATTATGCACATTTACGCGCAGCTCATAAAAGTTTCCGTGTGTGCTTATGCGCGGCAGAAAGGCTTTCAGCACTCCGCTCCCTGGATGCTGGCTCTGGCAGGGAGCTGTGTGTATATCAAAGGAAGGTAATTTCAGTCAACAAGGTAGCTCCAGTAGCTCCACTAGCTCCAGTACCTCCACTAGTAATAGCTAGTGGAAGCTGGAGCTAAAAAGAAATATGGAGAAACTGTGCTGCATCAGCACATATGAATTAGAATGTAAATTAGTTTTTCCGACAGTGACTAACTTTGAGCTTCAAACTTCTCTAGGGTGCATGTTATATTTCATCTTCTGCCTTCAGTTCTACCTTAAATAGTTCCTCCCCATTATCAAACATTAAAAATAAATTGCATGAAAGCGAATGCCCAATAAGCGCCATCTCCCAATCATTTTCACCCTCCCCATCTTAACCGAAAATTTGCAGGCATAGCACAAAATTTTTGCGCTGACTATATTAAAAAACAAAAAAAATTACGAAAAATCCAGAAAACACAAAGAATCTCAGGCGGAAAAACAGAAATAAAAATGCAGGCAAAATGAATGAGTCTGGACCACAGAGTACACGGAAAGAATGGCATCGATTGAGTTCAATTGGGGGCATCAGATGAAGAGGAGGCAATTGTAAAATGGTCAGACCATGAGCTAAGCCAATAATCAAACGCCCAAGTTGGGGGTCCGAGGAGTCCGGCAGGTGGTTGGGGTGGGGCCAGGGCGTGGCGGGGCGGGCTGTATGGTGCGGTCTAAGGGGCGGCAGCTAATTTATTACGAGCATTTAACAAGCATACTCCTGGGGTTCTCTCACGAGCCCGCTTTGATTTATTAGGTGTTTGGTTTAAAAAAAAAGAGAGAGCTACGAAATGAAAGGAACCCAGCCGAAGCACGGACCGGAGCCTGAGCCGGCCAGAATCCAGAGCCAAGACCAAGGAGGGAGGCGGTCCGGATGGTGGGGCCGACTGCGAAATTCCGAAACACTAATGTGAATGTAATTTGTAGTTAATGTGCTGTCGGCTGGCATGTGGGCGGTCCCTGGTATTCGGGCATTTTAATTGTTCAAACAAAATCCGGGTTCGGCGGCTGCTTCTGTTTCCGCAGTTTTTCTTCCTAATTCTTCTTAATTTCTTTCGTGCCACGCCCAGATAACAGGATGTTTTTAATTTAAAAGGTTGAGTAGGTATTTTTATTTTTTTAATGTGTCTTTAAAATTGTTCATCTTTAAGGAAGGCTTATAGCAATAGATCCCACCAAATGTATATAAATATATATTTCATTATAATTGTTAATAGATAAATTTGAAATTATAATTCCTGGGCTAATGCACACTTGATATACTTTAAGTAAGCCATTTACTTCCCTATTTTACCCCCCATAATGATCAACAATCCGTCTTTATGATTTCCTTTAAAGCGTTAAATTAGGTGGCAAGTTCCTTTGTTCCGACAATGATTAACCCCCAGGGAAGGCTTTCACCCAATTTTCGTATTCTTTTAATGGTCTTCCTTATTGTTTTTGTTCTTTCTTGATTTTTGTTTCTTTATTTGCAACTGGCAAATGTTGAATGTGAAATCACATTGTTGAATTTCATCTCGCTTTGTCCCTGTCGCACGGCGGCCCTTGCACTGCAAGCCTTGGCATCGACGGCCATTAAAGGTCATAAATCACAACATAGCATAGAAATAAATCAACCCTTTATTATCAACAGATCGCAATGTTTGTTATCGAAAGGGTTATTTATAGTTCTCCTGGGAGCGAGAGCCAGAAAGAATCCGACCCGGACCGCCGGAGTCGTCCGGAATTTGTGAATATATTTAATGGAATTAACTGCGGAAGCTGCAGTGCTCTCTGAACGGGTTCAAGGTTGAAATTCGATGACCGAATTGCCTACTTATCGGGGGGCTTTTGGCCCTGTGTCTCTATGTGGCTCTGTGTGCCGCTGCCTGGCAAGCTTATTACGAAAATCGCATTATTTGCCTGTACGAACTCAAGTATCTTTCCAGTGCACTAAACACTCAGGAGGCTCTGGCAGCGGCACAAGGAGCTTCATTTGCTGGCAATTCAAAGCCTGAAAAGAGACACACACACTAGTGGGGCAAAAAGGCGGGGGTGTGGCACGACGGGGCTGCACATGGAAAATGAATACGTCATTAGCTGCATGAAATATCCGGACAGGCCTGTGCACGGGAGAAAATTAATTTAATGTTAATGGTAATTTAATGGGGAAAATTATATTTTTTCTCTATATATAAAAAGATATATAATTTCTAATTATTAAAAATATTACTAAGAAAGGTCCTTAGGTTTAGGTTTTAACATATACAATTTAATTTTTAACGTCCGTCTAGGTGGTAAACCGAAGTTTTTGAATTAAACTTAACCCTATTAATTCCAATAAAAGTAAAGATTAAGCCTCTCTCTAGCGATTATTAGATAGTTTTATCCTCAATTAGTTCCTTTTACTTGATATGATTCAGACAAATTGTTCAGAGTTACTTATTAAATTCTAACGAACCTATCATAAATTCTGTTTACTTCGGTCTTTAATTACAAATACCTTGCTGACTGTTGCCTAACCAAAATTATTTCTGTGTAGCTCTCTTACACACGTAAATAGGTACCCATACGGCAGCTTCAAGTGGACAAAGCCGACTAAGTGGCTAAAGAACGAAAACCGAAAAGGAGGACAGAGACATCATAGCTCCATGGCTACTTAAACGGCTTAGGTTTGAGGGCTTATGCAACTTGTTAACTAATTACGTGCGCAGCAGCCCAGAGTGGCATTAAACACATTGTCACAAGGGGATAATATTATGTATATATTGCCAAACAATTATATTATATCAATGAAATGAGTAAAAATGTAACGACTAAGTAAGTTACTCAAGAGATATTTGGCTTCAAGGGGTTTTTTATTAAATATAGAATAATAAAAAGCTCAGTAAGACATACATTGAAATAATTCTATTAATACACAATTAGAAGGTAACATATTCTTTTATGCTTATTCATTTGTTTTAAATCATTACTTTAACAGAAGTTGTATATTTATCAGATTTTTTTTTTGGCACTAAGCTAAGATTAATGATTTTGATTTTTGATTTCCTGTTCATTGTAGTGCATCATTGCCAGGAAATTAATTTTTTCAGTTACTGTAATCAGTCACTGTAATTTATAATTGAATTTAAGTCAAATTTCGGGTATCTATTAATCTATAGAAACGGTCTTCTTGGCAGATTATTAAGCTAATTTCCTGTGTGTTTCCTGATTACTTGTCAATGTTTCACCAAAAAAGTGAGAATGCGGCTGATTCGTTTTGAAGACAGTTTGCGTTAACAAAATTGTTTGCTTACTGAAATATCGGAGCCTTTAAAAATGTGATGTTGGGGTATTCTTGCCAAATAAATGCTTTACTTTAATTTGAAACGTCTGGGTAAAGGTAATGAATTCAACCTAAGAACAAAAACAAATAATTGAAAGAGACAGTAAGAACAGGATGTAAAGGGAAAAAGGTTCAGAGACAGAAAAGAGAAAAAGAGTAAAGCAAAGGAAAAGCCATTGAACGAAATAAATCACACCTTTGTCACTCAATGTGAAAAACGTATTTTTCCAATTAAAAGCCATAGAACGATTCCCTGCAAATTACTTTAACCTTTCGTCGGCCATCGGGTCGCCGACATGTAATTAGTTGACAAAGGTGTTTGCGTTTGTTGTTGTCACTAGGCTCTGCCCGGCTTAATTGAATTTTCATCTCCGCTGTGACTCTGGCCCCGTGTACTTCAAAATAAGAAAGCAAAGAGAGAACAAATCTCCGGTATCTGAAGCCTAAAATTCCCTTTTTTGGAATTAAATGGAATTCATTTGTGGATTTTTAAAATGAAAAAAGGTAACACAAGCAGGAATTACTCGCATTTTCAAATTTGTTCTGGAATTTGTTGTTTTCGCAAAAAGCTTTCCTTTTTACTTAAATAAACATCGAAGGCTATGAAAATCTTCTTCCAACAAAAATCCCACTACCCAGCCTGAAGAAGAGCATTGAAAGGATATGAAAATAAATCTAAATGAATGATCAAATTTTGGGTTGGAGACTCAGAGTTTACAGGCTTTATTCCAAAAAATTGTTTCATTAAAAAGGTTGCTGACTCAAATCCAAATAAAATATGGACTAATTGTTAGTATTCATAATAAAATACTTTAAGAACACAATTGCTTGTCTACATTTGCTACATTTTCAATCCATTTATATTTATAATGATGTAAATTAAAATACTTGGAAATTCATATTACAAAAGAACAAAGACACCAAAAATCGGTAGCTATGTGAAATTACTGTGCAATTTTTTTATATATATTTTACAAAAATAAATCACTTAGGCATTTTATTCTTAATGATTTCTCTTTTAACAAAAGGTTTATTTTAAACTAATTCCGTTTTTATTCATAAAGCATTGTTCCTTTGTGGCAAGGAACAGGTAACTTCGAAAAAAAATTCATTAATTGTACGTATTATTTTTAAGCCAAGAAACGTAGTTGCTATTGCCCTGAAGTTGGAACCGCCAGCCCCACCTTAATATATCTCTTTGTCAACATTGTTGATTTTGCGCTATTCGCTCCTTTGTTTCGCATTTTGGACGCCATTGTTGCCGTCTCTTGTTGGGGTATGCGTTGTCCTGCCACAAACGGGTAGTGGGCGGGGGCGGGAGCGGGAACGTGGCAGATTGGGGAGTGGCAACAAACCGCAGCAACGTCAACAGCATAAGCCGATTGCGTGGAATTTCGCCATTGTCCCCTTCGATCTCTCCCTGGGGATTTGCAGCTTCGCATAAAGTCAAATGATAAGTCAATTGTTTGGCTTGAAATTGCACGAACCCTGTTTTGTCACTCAGAAAATAAGTGCATTAGTCGGGAAATCGACTTAAAATTTCGATTATATTTCTTATTTGTATTGTAATGTTCATTGGTCTGTTTCTTTTTATTTTAATGTGGCCTTTTTAGACCTGACAATATATATTTTTAAACAGTTGAACGTTGTTAAAAGGAGCCTTAATTTATTATTTTAGTTATAACGTTTGTAATTTCCTTAATCTTCCTTTAATATTCTCAGTGTGATTATAAGAAGGGAGTGGTCGCAGTGCATGTCAACAAATAGAAACTGTGGAAATAAAAGTGCAACTAACTGCAGCTCTGGACTCGGCCTTTATTAGCCGCATTTAGATTCAATTTGTGGCCAGGACGATCTAATTATTTATTATCCGGGGCGCTCCCTCTGTTTGCTCACCAGTTCCCTCTGCCCTTCCAAGCTTCGAGCTCCTGTTCCTGCTCCTCCTCCAAGTCGGACGCGATGGCTTTTATGGCCACCAATTGCGCCTAAGTAGGGAAGCGGAAACTTTACGAGCGCTCCTTGAGAGACCGCCACTCAAGCTTCCTCCCACTCCGACCGCCAACCAATTCAGATTGGCATGCAAGCCAAATGAAGTTATGAACCTGGCTAAGAGAGACGTTCGCATGTAACTTTATGGCCTCGCATGTTGCTCTTTGTGGGCACAGAGAGAAGGCGCATTCTAATTCAAACTAGCCACGGCCTATAAAAACAAAATAAAAGCTTAGACAACATCAAAACGACTTAAAGAAAATATATATAATATATATAAAGAGCGAAAAATTATATGCAGTTCTCTGCATTTAAAACTCCATTTCTATTTTTTGACAAATTTTTTACAATTCTGAAAAAAATGGGTACATTTTTGGCTAAAAAATCGTGAACTCCTTTAGTGGTTCTACGGATTTCGGAGTGGCTTGTTTTTTTCTTCTTGGTTTTTAATAGAAAACTTTTCTGCATTTAAAACTAGATTTTTAATTTTTGGCCAATTTTTGAAAATTTTGACTATGTAACCCCTTTCATTTTATTGAAAAAAATGGGTACATTTTCGGCTCAAAAATTACGAACATTTTCTGTGGTTTTTATACCATGTACCGTAGGTACAAAGGTATATTAATTTCGTGCAAATGTATGTAACAGGCAGAAGGAAGCATTTCCGACCCCATAAAGTATATATATTCTTGATCAGCATCAACAGCCGAGTCGATCTAGCCATGTCTGTCTGTCCGTCTGTCCGTCTGTCCGTCTGTCCGTCTGTCCGTCTGTGTAAACGCCTAGATCTCAGCCACTATCTTCGGTATGTAGGTCGGAATGTTTTGCAAGCAGATCAAGTTTGTTTCAGATTTAAAAATTTCCCTCCCACTCCCCCGCAAATCAATAAAATCAATAAATCAATAGCTAGAGTCACCAAATTCGGTATGTAGGTCGGAATGTTTTGCAAGCAGATCAAGTTTGTTTCAGATTTAAAAATTTCTGATCAAAATCGGACAACTATATCATATAGCTGTCATAGGACCGATCGGAAAATTTTGA
>VNJV01012390.1:0-13479 GCA_008042635.1 Drosophila nikananu
TTTTATTTTTATGTTTTTACGCTTTATTTGTTTTTTTGTAATCTTTTTTGTGTATTTTTATATTACTTATGCTATGTTTTATTAAGGATCAGTGGAAACGGTTTCAGTGGGGAGTCCCTAGGTCTTGATATGGGACTTATGAATTTCTTTTCCTGACTTGGTTTTGACCGTGACCCTGCCGTTGCTATCGATCTCCTCCGGTTTAAACCGGGATTTGTCCTTGCTTTTCATTTGTTTGTTTGAGACATAAACGACGTTTGTAATGAGGCGGCTTTGTTCTTTGTTTGTTGAGCCTGTCGGGTGCCAATTTTTGTTTTTGTAAGAGTAATTCCCTTATATCTTCCTCCGTTTGTTCTTTGAAATTTGTAAGCCACTGGTAATTTATAGCCTTTTTCCACTGCTACATATTTCAACATTTTGAATGTTGGGGTGATTCCATTGCTACATTTACATTCGGCTACATTCCTTGTTTATTTGAAGTCTTATATGTCAAATATAAATAACAAAAATATTAAACAAAATTAGTGAGATTGAAGAAATAGCCACTATCAGCGGGATCTACGCAATGCTATCGTGACACTGGCCAGTTTGGAAGATGGGGAAGAGGATCTCATGAAGGTATACAATGCGATTGCCGAGGAGGACCCATTGCCTCCACATAATAATCTACGCCAATCCCCGTGACTGTGCGTTTGTTAGTAACAAAAAATTATAAACCATGACGAATTCTGCATCTTTACCGCATTACAGAAGCGACGTGTCACAAAATTACGATGCACCGAGAGAGTACATTTGATACATTTATGGGTAAGCTACATGGGCTTAAGAGAAAGGATACAATTTTTAGGAACGTTTTCCCATTGGATAAGCGTATTGGTATCCCCTTGTATACTTTGGAATCTTTTGCTGAGTACCGCAGACTTGGAAGGCTTTTAGAGTGTTCTCTTCGATGGAATAAGTAATTTTACACGAGTTCTACGTGGAGATTTACAGAGTGTCTGCCCAAAAGGACTTGCCTCGTAATTTTCTTGACACAGAATGGGGTGCATAGAATGTATTAAAGGTATGGAATACCAAAATAAAATAACCCCCAATCCAAAAAAAAAGTGAAACAATGAAAAACGAAAAAAAACCCTAAAATTTAAATAGTTATCTCGTTAGAAAATAACAACCAAATTTTTAAAATAAAATAGCTTCTCAATTTTTAAAAAAATGGCACAAGTAAAAACGAAATTAGTCCCTAAATTTGATAAAATATTTCGTAAGAAAATGATTTACACCCCAATATTAATTATTTCATTGATATGTAAACAAAAATAAAAACACCAAATTTTGCGTACCAACATCCGACAGCTAGGTACTGACATAAGATAAATTGGCTTTCAGGAAGTTCCAAGAGAAATTGCTATATGTTTTGCTCGGGAACCAGTGTGACCAAATAGTTTCAAGAAAAGGCGAAAAACGCGTAGCAAAGGGTCATACTGTCGCGTATACACAGCAGTTTTATGTAAACAAACTTTATACAATTATATTATAATGCACAGGAAAACTTTATATAGGTAAATTATAATGAACATGAACGGATTTGATATTGAAATACTATTTACTGATGTATTCCCCACAATTTTTTTGTATAGGGAAATAAATAATTTACAAAGTGGCGATCCTTCGTTTATTTCCGGTTTATTTCCGCGTCCCCTTCTCTCTCGCCGCTGGTTCCCCGCCGCTCGGAAATGCCTCCAGGTGGGGCATAGGTGGACCGTCCGGAAATTCCTCCGGGTCCAGGGCGTCCCCGCCGTTTGGAAAGTCCTCCAGGCGGGCATAGGCAGACCGTCCGGAAATTCCTCCGGGTTCGCAGGGACCGCCGCACTATGGCGCAAAAGATACAGATATGTTGCAAAAATCAACTTTTTGATGACAACGGATCGTGAAATTTGTTATTGCATTCGACAGGTAATAGTTCAAAAGGGTTGAATCCAAAAAAGTATTCAAATCGGTCCAGTATCTTAGAAGTAACACGTGTTCAAAGTTAAACTTTTTTTTGTTGAAAAAAATTTAGTTCGTTTTTAGAAAAATTCTGACTTTTAGGTCGATTTTTAGGAAAAATATGTAACCGACTGGCATGGTTATGGTCTCTATCGAAAGGGACATAATATCCCGGTAAAACCAAGGTAGAAGGGAATTATAATATTAGTTGCACGTGCAAGCAACTTTTTTTTTTTTTGTTTAAAATTTATTTTGTTTGTTTTTAAAACATTAAATATGCACCATATTATCAACTTCAAAGAAAACAAACGAAAAGTATTGTTCGAAATTGGATAAAAATTGAGAAAACTGCCTCAAAAAATATTATTTTTCGAGTATAAAATCTACTATTTATCACACCATATTGTATGACAACCTTATTAAAGGTATAAAAATTACCTTTCATATACAAAAAAATCATTATAAATATCTCAACTGGTTCAAGAGCACTGATTTTTGCAACTCAAAAGTATCTAAGCCGCCATGCTTTTTTTGCAACCCCAAAAAAGGTTCAACTTTGAACATGTGTAACTTCTTTAATAATTAACCGATTTGAATAATTTTTTTAATTCACTATTATTCACTATTCACTTTGAACTATTATCTGTCGAATGCAATAACAAATTTTACAATCCGTTGTTATCATAAATTTTATTATTGTATAGTATCTTTTGCCCCATAGTGCGTCGCCTTTTTTTTTACTCCCCCATTCGACAACTTATAACATTTACAGTTTGGTATTTTTTTACTTCTCTATCAATAATATCAATAAACGCCTGATTAAAAATGGATAGTAAATATATTTTTGTTTCTTATTTAGAGCTCCCGAAGAACACACATCAAATTCATGCCTCTACACCAGAATACCCCCTTAAATGCAAAACTATGAAATATTACAAAATTTCCAAAGGATGTTGATAACTTATGACATTTTATAATTAAATCGATTAAAATCCATAATTCTACGAATTCACGCTTGCGTATTCATTATACAATTTGTATACCATTGCACTGCAATGATTGCAGGATATTATAATATTAGTCAGAAGTTTGCAGCGCAGTGAAGGGGACATTTCTGACCCTATAAAGTATATATATTGTTGAATGAAACTTTGTAGATAGTCTTCTATTTGCTTTCACTTCTATATAAGTCGGAACGGGCCGGAACGGACAACTATATCGCTTTGCAAGAATTTTAGGAACTTTTTCAAGTAAATCGATTTTGCATTTGTTGAAATGAAAATTCCAACTTAATTTTCTTATTTCTCCAAGGAACCAATCTTACACATAAAATGTAGCCACAAACTCACAATGTAATCATATGAATATATTAAAACAAAATTATAAAACATATAATCAAATTTGTAAATATTAATATTTTTAATTTACATATCGAGCGGTAGGCCACGGAAGCCAATGCTCTTTTCCGTTTGTTAGGTGTTTGCTTTATACCATCTGCTAGCGTTATATAAATAAATAAATTATAAATGGTAAAAACAATAGAATTGAAAATCATTGTTTTATATATTTTTACATGTCAAATTAATCAGCCGAAAGCCACATATATATCCAGTAACCTTATTTGTAATTATGTATATAGTGTACAAATAAATGCCCAATTAAATTATGTTTTATAATAAAAACTTTTATTCAGTTTTTATTTTTGCAGATAGTTGGCGAGAACGTTTTTATTTAAAAAATAGAAATCAGTGTGAATGTACTATTATTGCTTCGAATGATAAATGTAAAAATATTTTTTGCGGTATGGCAACTTTGAAGTAGAAGCCATCTTTCTTTCTTTCTTTTCTAAACCTCGTAACCGCGTGGTCGCTTGATACGTAAAAGGTTGGTGAACAATCGGTTTAATGGCTTTATAAATATGCTCTTGGGAGCCCTTTCTGAAGCGGATTCTTGCTAATTTTGCGTATTGTTTTAGGTATCAATATAAAAAAATGACGAACTCCAAGGGCTATCGTCGCGGCACCAGGGACATGTTCTCTCGCCCCTTCCGCAAGCATGGAGTCATACCGTTGTCCACATATATGCGCGTCTTCAAGATTGGAGACATTGTGGACATAAAAGGCCATGGCGCCGTGCAAAAGGGACTGCCTTACAAGGCATACCACGGCAAAACCGGTCGCATCTTCAACGTCACACAGCATGCAGTTGGTGTCATCGTAAACAAACGTGTCCGTGGCAAGATTCTTGCCAAGCGTGTCAATGTTCGCATTGAGCACATTCACCACTCTAAGTGCCGTGAAGACTTCCTTCGTCGCGTTAAGGAGAACGAGCGCCTATTGAAGGAGGCTAAGGAGAAGGGTCAGTGGGTCAATCTGAAGCGGCAGCCCGAACAGCCAAAAAAGGCGCACTTCGTCAAAAAGTTGGAGGAACCCATCGCCCTTGCACCGATTCCATATGAGTTCATTGCCTAAGAAAGGGAGCGGAACGGATTGTATTTAAATATAGTTGTGTGGAATTCTGGTTCAAAAGTAAATGAATTAATTTTCTATATAATTATTAAATATTAAAAGGGCTTTTTTATGTTTTGAATTTGAGTACAATGAGAGATACCTGACAGGAATGGTTTACAATTCAATCATGACCTAAAGAATATTTTTGGAGTGAGTAAGAAAGACTTAAGCAAATTAAATTATGGACCAAAGTTGAAAAAAAAAAATGATATCAACAATATTAATGTTGGCTATCGATCTTATATATGTACATACATAGGAGAGAGCAGTTTTCTCGAACTGGTGACTTATGTATCAATGCTAATGCAATAATAATGACGATAAAAATAACTTATCTGGTTGACATAAAAGCGAAGCAACAACATCTTAGTCGATTCAGCTATGGCAATCTGTAATTTCTACGTTAATTTGTCTATTTAGAACTTCCTGAATGAAAATGAAAATTATCTATCTTCATGGGCCGAATCGAATCAGTTTTTTATACCTGGTAGGGGAAAAGGGTAATATAGGTTGGTGCTTGGTGAGTTTATTCAAAAATGGATTTCTTTAAGTCAATTTGAATTAGATTGCATTGATTTCAGGAAGCAAAGTTAAAGCACAATGCCTCTGTTTTAGTATTCAAAACAATATAATATTTGTTTTAGTAAATAATACTAGCTATTAAATTATCTACATATATAAATATAAATGAATTGCTGTTCGTTAGTCTCACTAACGTCTCGAGAACGGCTGAACGGATTTATCTTATCTTAGTCTTGAAATGATCGTAAAGATCTAGGAAAGGTTTAAAAGGCGAGAAAAAAATTGAATCATTTTCGAAAACTCTAAAAAGATCCCTTTACTAAGGAGTGTCCCGAAAAGAAACTGCACACTTAGTTTTTGTTATAACTTTAGGAATTCTTAACCGATGTTAATTTTGTTTTTATTAATATTTCATATAATACATTAGCCATAGGTTTCGTTAAGAAAATTTAAGGAAAGTTCAGTCTCTAATTTTTAAACGTATTTTTTGCTTAACGCCACGCATCAGGTTCTACACAGACTCCTTGGCGACCATACGTGTGGCACGCATCCAGTTTTTTTTTATTTATTCCATGTTTTCGGAGAGACTACCATTCTTCTTTAAATTGCGTTTAACAATAGCCCAATATCTCTCAATTGGGCGAAGATTTGGGCAATTTGGTGGATTCTCCTCTTTAGATACAAAATTGATGTTTTTTGAGTTTAGTAAGGCCAAAGTTGAATGGGCATAGTGAGCTGTTGCGAGATCTGGCCAAAATATTGTTGAGGCATTGTGTTTTTTATAAAATGGAATCAAACGCTTTTTTAAGCACTCCGTTATGTAAATATCAGCGTTTATTGTGCCTTTTGTGAAACATGGGCTGTTTCTTAATCCACACGAGCAAATGGCCTGCCATATTAGCACCTTCTCTCCAAATTTTTCGACTTCAATATTACACACGGACTCGTCAACAGTCTCACCTTTAGTTTTGGTATAAAATTGAGGGCCGGGTAAAGTTCTCGAGCTTTCGCACTCTCGTCTTGCCGACTTGTATTTGTCGCAAACTTTTTTTTGCTACTTTTTGTTTTTTGTATGTCTTTAAATTATTCCGTTGCTTCACTCTTTCCACCATATTTCTGCTCGTTCCGGCTTTTTTTGCCAAATCTCGAACTGACATCGACCTGTTTTCCATAATCAAGGACAATATCTTTTTATCAGTTTCTTCATCACTGGGACCAGTTTTTCTTCCTGTTTTTGTCCTATCTTTCAAAGAATATGTGTCTCCAAACTTAATTATTAATTTTTGGCACTATTGACACTAACTTTATAGCGTTTAGCTAATTTTCTGTAAGACACACCGTTTTCTGTGCAGTAATTGTGCACAATTTTTTGGCGAACGTCTTCTTCGATTCGAGGCATTGTTGAAAGTGAACAGCGAATGTCAAAAGAGAATATGATAATTACGCAGAATTTATTGAGCTTTCTAACGGTGCATCGCATAGCGTGATCGAAAGGTTGCACTTCGAGAAATTAGCAATTAAAAGTGTGCAGTTTCTTTTCAGGACACTCCTTATTTCTTGTTTTTTTTTTTTTTTGCAATTCTATCATATTGGTATACTTTTATATTAGGTCAAGTAAAAACTTCGTTAGGTTTTTATTTAGGAAATGGAGTTATTGTCCATAGTTTTACGTATCGCATCATGTTTTTTATACTTGGTACACCATAGGGGAAAAGGGTAATATAGCTTGGTGCCTGGTGAGTTTATTCAAAAATTGATTTCTTTAATTCAATTTGAATTAGATTGCATTGATTTCAGGAAGCAAAGTTAAAGCACAATGCCTCTGTTTTAGTTATCGGTTTTTATTTAATATTTTAGATGGAGTTATTGTCCATAGTTTTACGTATCGCATCATGTTATACTATACAGCGTTGAAAAGGAGCTTTTTCGCGATAAAAATTTGTCTTTGACAGTTTTTCGATTGATTGGCTTTGTGCGTTGTGAGAGCTCGTCAAACATGGACACCAGTAATGAGAAAAATTCGCTATATTTTTCTTCGATCAGGGCCCAATTGCTGTCAAAGCGACTGAAAAAAATAATTTAGTTTATGGGCTCGATACTGTAAACGAAAGTGTTTCACAAAAGTGGTTTGCTATGTTTCGTCCCGGTAGATGCAAAGATGACGGGAGGCTTGTCGTCCAAAATTGCGAGAAAAAAAAAACATGGAAATAGTGAATACAAATCGGCACGTGAGCACTTATCGAATTGCTGAGGAACTAAAGTTAAGCCAGAAAACAGTTTGGAACTATTTGCATAACCTTGGATAAAAAAAAATTGGAAAACATAATTGACCGAATTTCCATCTGGGCTTCGCTGCTGAAGCGGATTATGACTGGCGATGAAAAATTGGTTGCTTTGAAACGACATAACTTCGCGCAGATATGTCGTTTTAAAAACGACGGCATTTACGGCATTAGGAAGTTTAAAATACATATCATATATATCTCCGCTAGGAGATATGTCATTTTTATTTCGTAGGAGATATGTCGTTTTAATTTTGTAGGTGATATCTCCTCGCCGAGATATGACGCGTTCAAAACGACATATGTAGCTACGTCACAAAAAAAAGCGACATTGCTCCTACACGAAAAAGTACTGGGAGGAGATATGTCGCAATGCCTCCCAGACGGTGGCCAAGCCTGGTTTGACGGCCAGGAAAGTTTTGCTATGTGTTTGGTGGGATTGGCAAGGAATCATCCATTACGAACTGCTCCGCTATGGCCAAACGCTCAATTCGGCCCTCTACTGCGAACAACTGGACCGCTTGAAGGCAGCACTTATCCAGAATAGGCCATCTTTGATCAACAGAGGCCGAATTGTATTCCATCAGGACAATGCCAGGCCTCACATCTTTGGTGACTCGCCAGAAGCTCCAGGAGCTCGGGTAAGAGGTCCTTATGCACTCACCTTCTAGTCCGTCCACCTTATTGTCCATAAACCCGTCAAAAACTGTCTTAGTCCCATTTACCAGGAAAAGGTCTCTTTCTCTAACAAGACCGTCCCTAAATGGGTCCATCATTGACTTTTCAGCTAAGGCCAACTAATTAGGAGTTACACTTGACTCCAAGATCAACTCGAACGTACACCTGGAAAAGAACATAAACAAAGCCACCAAAACCGATCTTAACCTATGCATCTCTTGCTTGGTGGACCAAATCTACCCAGAAGACAGCTGCGGCTGCACTTAACAAATTACAACGACTGGTCTGCATAGGCATTACTAGAGCCATCCGGACATGTCCCCCTGCAGCACTAGGAGTCATAACTGGCATACCCCCCTTACCAATTACCCTGAAAAACGAGGCCTGCCTGGGGGCACTTCGCCTTCAAGACATGGTACGCTGACGGGTCGAAACTGGAAAACGGTGACACCGGGGCTGGTATCACCTTAAGGGGGGAACTACCCCTTGTAACCGAAAAAAAGTACTTTTTTGTGGAGAAATAAAACGGGGCACATACAAATTGGTATTGTTTATATTTAGATACAAGTTTGAGGAAACGAAAATATTTTTCATTTTATGAAAAAAAAAATGATGGACCATAACGGTCGATCCCGTAAGACGTGTTACCGTTTACATCGAAATTGGCGTATACGATTCTGGCCTCAATTTTCATGCGAAAATATAAAACTAAACATTTATTTACTCGAGAGGGTTTATTTTACAAGATAGACTACAATTTTTGCAAAATTCTAACAATTACCTACTATTAAAATCAGTGTTACAAAGATAAAATGTCTTTTTTTGCTGTAATTTTCGAGTAAAAAATGGTCTAAAAATAATTTTTTGTTTACGCCTGTAGTCTATCCTGTGCATTTATGTATGTTCTTTAAAATAAGGGCTGGATGAAGAAAATCGGTCAACAATTTTTTTTTCTAATCATGCACAGCAAATTGATAAACATGGTTTTGAGAAAACGCCGTTTAAAGTTTGCTCAGTGCGCTTTGCCGCTTGAGCGGCATGAAATGGCATAACTTCCACATTTTTGGCAATAGGCTTTTGAATTTTTTTTACTGATTTCTCAGATCGATTAGGACAATAAAAAAATCGATTTTTCTTAATTTATATCCAGAGTTCGTTCAACTTCACAGTGCAACACAAAAAAATATATCCAATATACACTATGTCCCCGTGATAGTAAAAAAAACAAGTAAGAAAGCTACAGTCGTTCGTGAACCAAAATATATCGCCGCTTTTTCCTATTGCGACTTTTGCCTATTAGAGAAATGTAAACAAACTCGCTCTTTGCAAAACCACCACCATCTCATGCACTTGCGTGTGCAAGACAGAGACAGAAATAACCCCTCCACTCTTTTTTGCGCCCGGGAGTTAATTTCTTGTGCTCATCGGTTTTGTTGTTGTTTTTTGGGATGCACCTGTTGCTAGCTGCCAAATAGATAGCACACTGATAAGTAAATAACTTTTGTGTTTTTCACCCGATCTTTACCAGATTTTGGGTATTGATACATGTTCTACATATGCATGCCTATGCGCAAAAAGAAAGATATATGGCAATATTTGCGGCTGCAAAACGTTTTTATTGATTTGCGGGGGAGTGGGAGGGAAATTTTTAAATCTGAAAAGAACTTGATCTGCGTGCAAAACATTCCGACCTACATACCGAATTTGGTGACTCTAGCTCTTATAGTTGCTGAGATCTAGGCGTTTACACAGACGGACAGACAGACATGGCTAGATCGACTTGGCTGTTGATGCTGATCAAGAATATATATACTTTATGGGGTCGGAAATGCTTCCTTCTGCCTGTTACATACATTTGCACGAAATTAATATACCTTTGTACCTACGGTACATGGTACGTGTGTCTTTGCGTTTTTCACCTACACGTTCCACTTTTTTTTTTATCGTATCGACAAGTTTTTCGCAAAAATTCGATTTTTTCGAAAAAAAAGTATCATTTTATCAGGTTAAAATTTTGCAAGCCGCTGGGAATTTTGAATTTCTCTCTAGAGCAAAGTTGTAACTCGTGTTACGCCTACCAAAATATACATTCATAAAATCGAAAAAAAATTAATCTTCAAGGTCCAAATCGCAAAAATGCTAAAAAATTACGCGAAAATGTTACACAAATTCAAAATTCCCAGCGGTTTGCAAAATATGTGCCTGATAAAATGATAATTATTCCGAAAAAATCACAGTTTGGCGAAGAACTTGTCGATACGTTAAAAAAAGTTGCGCGTGTAGGTGAAAAACGGAAAGACACGTATATCTTTTTTTTGGTGTACTATAGAGGTGGAATATAGTGTACATTGGTTATTTTTCCAATACTTCAAAAATTACACACAGTGTTTTTAGATTTCGTTTTTACCCTGCAGTACCAAAATTCCACGTCCACGGCTTTTCCACGCCGCCAGTTCGAAAAACAAAAACAAATTACATGGGGCCCGTTTGGCGAAGTTCGAAACGAAGTAGGCGCAACAAAATTTGACCTGCGTTCGGCTACTGCCGATCTCTCGCGAAGTTCGGACTGCATATTTGTTTTTGTTTTCGAATTGACTCGGAGCAGTGGTTTTCGACAGTTCGGATATTAGAGAGGGATGGAAATGGTGGGAAGTAAAATAAGAAAATCTCTGTCGAAAACAAATTGTGTTGGGTCGACGTCAGAATACCCCTTTTAAAATAAGTTGTAATATTTATAAATATTTAAAATTGTATTTGATGAGTTTTAATTTATTTAGTGGATTGGTATATCGGCAAGTATTTAAAGTGTACTTTGACAATGCCAATTAGTTCATATTTGATATTCTGCGGTGTGTGTCTCATTTTAAAAGGTATTGCTTAGGTCGTGCATACCCTGACACGAGCCAGGATTTTCGGTCTTTGGTTTTCTCTCGCTTCTCCTAATTCTCTTTGCATTTAGAGTTGAATGTTGCTGCATTCAGAAGTGTTTTGCGTATTAATTTAAGTTGCGTGAAAGTGAAATATTATAATGAGGTAAGTAAAGTTATTTGTGTTTAAAGTAAAATATTATAATGAGGTAAGTAAAGTTATTTGTGTTTAATTAATAAATTACTTTTCAGAATTGATCGTGAACCTGGAATGGGTGCACGGTGGATCTCATATCTCCGCAAGCGGGAACTGGAGGCGATTTTAAAAGAGTTCGGTTTGGAAGCAACGGTAAGCGTTGAAGAAATGAGAAGCTGGTTGGGAGGATCACGTCTTGGATATCGTCGAGCGGCTCCAGGCTTGCGAAACCGTGATTTCGGGGGCTAACTTCAAGAAGGCTTTTTTTGATTTGCCGCCAAGGTATTTTCAGCGACTTGAGGATGACATCCGCACCAGATATCAACGACAGGGGGAAACATTCAAACAGTATCTGGTGAATATTCGACTGCTGATGCACAGAGCGGGATACAATCAGGAACAGGAGTTAGGCCGGATCTATGAGAACCTTCGGCCGGATTATCAATTGTTCACTAGGAGGCACGAGTTCACGACACTGGAAAGACTGACCGTCTTAGCGGTCAATTACGAAGTCACGCGGGATCGGGATACGGGAAACCATGCCAGGAGGCTGGCCGAGCTACAACCACCGAGGAGAACTGACCACGGGTCCCCGTCATACCCTGGAACGCCACCAAGGAACCGCCCGAATTTCGCGCCACCCCCTGCACGAGAACCTACACCCGCTGCTGGTACTCCAGGACAAGTTCCCCGTGTGGGAAACTTGTCAGTGGTGCCGAATATTCGAGAAGCTTGCAGGAACTGTGCAGAAGTAGGACACTATGCGAGTGGATGCCGGAGTCGCCGAGTTATTTTCTGCTGGGAGTGTGGTCGAAGAGGAATCTGGACCCGAGAATGCAGCCAACGAAATGGTCCGGGAAACGAGAGGAGTCTTCGTCAGCACGGGGAACGGCCCCGGAATTAGGAGAAATATTTCAAGTCCAAGACAGCAGGATCGTTGCGCGGGCGCGGATTGAGGGACAAATATTTAACACAACACTAGATACAGGAGCCAGCAGGAGTTGTCCCTTATTTCGGTAAATGAGTCCCCTCCGCAGTCGGTGTCCAACCTTGAACCCACAGCACCGGAACTCCCAGTCAACGAGACAGAGCGCCGTATACAAGCTGCCCCAACAAGCAGGCTTTTAGGACCCCGGGATGAGTTAGCCGTGCAGAACAACCAGTTTCGACGAAGACAGGATACCAGGATAGCTCAACCTCGAGAGGAATTACCAGCACCAGTCAACAACGCGGGTCAAGGCGAATTGCCAGGGACCTATCCCCCAGCCAAAACGGAACATCCACCTGACGCTGGAGGAGTGCTAGCAGTGATCATGAAGACTGAGGAACAGGGAGTGACGCAGTGCCGAGCACACAATCACGATGGGGGATAATAAGCCACTAATAATAATAATATTTAAAGAGGTTTGTGCACTGCGTCCACTAGGGTCTATTGTGCCCTCGTCCTAGTGTATGAGCTATAGCTCCTCGAGCAGTTCAATCGATCGCAAGAATGCGATGATGTCGCCTGATCAAAGAGCCCTCATTTCCTGCGTGGTGAGTGCAAGGCCTTCAAAATGGGCCAGCCTCAACCGACTGATAGCTGGGCACTCCTCAAGTAGGTGTTCTGGAGTCTCATCTCCTTCCAGGCAAAGCCTGCAAAGACTGTCCTCCCCCATCTTGAGATTGTACAGATGCTTGCGCAATCTGCAGTGCCCGGTTAGGAAACCCGTGACTATACGGAGAGATCCTTTGCTCAGCTCCAAACAGTCCTTGGTCCTCTTGCTATTGTAGCTACCTAGCAGGCGTTTACTCTGCCTTGCCCCTTTCGATGACAGCCAGAAGTCTTCGCAGGCAGTCATGAGATCCACACGACTGCTCTGGCTAATGACTCCTGGCCCTATTCCACAGAAGGGCTCCGAACCGTAAAAGGGTGCACTCGACCCCTTTCTAGCCATTATATCGGCCACTTCATTGCCGGGGATCCCCGCATGCCCTGGCACCCAATATATGGCTACTTTATTGTTCGCACCCAACTCATTGAGTGTTCCTATACATTGCCATACTAGTCTGGAAACAATCTTATGTGCATTGAGTTCTCTGATTGCTGCCTGACTATCTGAGAAAATGGCTATGTCTCTCCGATTGTAACCCCGCTCAATGTTGAACGAAGCACATCTCTCTATCGCGTGTACTTCCGCTTGAAAGATACTTGCGAAATTCCCTAGAGGCTCGTGATATTTGAGTCTGGTCCGCAGAACCCCGCACCCGCACCATCCTCTGTTAGTGAGCCGTCAGTGTACCACCTATTAGCATGTGGTTTCACATCGTAGGTGGTAGACATGCTGGTCCACTCCGACTTATAGCTAAGCTCCGTTTTAAAGAGCTTATCAAAGCTAAACTTGGCTAATTGAACATCCTGCGGATATTCTAATAAAAGGTCTGTTGCAGTCGCAGCC
>VNJV01012391.1:0-13519 GCA_008042635.1 Drosophila nikananu
TCTTGCTTTTGGCTTGAAGCTGTATTGATGAGTCCATTGTGCGTTGATCCCTGGGTCCCGGACAAATTGTTTGCTCAAAGACTTTATATGGTTTTTTTGCACACATTTTGACGAGTGACACATGCAATTTGTCTTGGCATTATTTTCCCAAGAATCTGATATACTCTTTTACATACCTGGTCTGCTTCCTTCTCACCTCATCTGAAAATTTCTGATTTATTGTATAAGCCAAAACCACAAAAGTCATAAAAATTCGACCCAAGGCCAAGTGAAACTCGGTGCCGCCTGGCAACACTTTTCTTTTGCCCCATTAGCCGCCAATAAAAGCCAGGCCGAAATGGGTTTGGTTTTTGGGTTACGAAAAAAAAAAACAAAAAAAGAAACAAACGCAAATACAAATCGAATCGGAGCGAACCCGAATTGTAAATCATTTTATGATTTATCACTGGACTAGTTTTCGATAGGCGCGTGACAGGGAATGGCCCAAAAAAAATATCCGATCTGTGTTACAAAACATCGCCGCAGCAATCATCTGACAGCGATCAAATAGCAACGATTTCGCCCAATTTCCGCCAGGTTTGGGTTTGACATAAAACAACCTCAATTAACGTTGGATTATCCGATGGAAATTTGGGATATGTTGTGCAATGATTGATGTGATAACATCTTACGGGGAAAATGTTGTATGAATGGAGATATATTTGATTTTACCTCAGCTTATTTCAGTTACGTTTATTCAAATCAACCTAGTTTAGACCTAGGTTTCTGAAGCAAGGTCACACTTTCTACATTAACAGTGGCCAATGGCCACACTATTAATGCAGCAAACTTTAAAATTCAGACTTACATTTCCAGATTACTAAAAAATAAAAATTATAAAATTTAAATACTATTAAAACAAGGGGTTTATTATTAATTTTTCTGTTTTATATACCAAAATATAAAAACTGTAATCTGATAATCCCATTCACATCACTCAAGAAAACCCAAATACTTAGCTTACCACAGCCACATACCACAGCCTGCGTTCCTATTAATCTCACTTACAAAAGTGGCCCCCTTAACAGATTTAACTCAAAACAATTAACCCGACAAAAAGAAAGCCCAAAAAAAGTGAAGAAAAAGGCAGCAAATCCATGGCAACGATGTCAATGATGACGACAAAGCGCAGATTTCTATGATCGCGCAGAGTGAGTGTGTGAAATGCGGAAAGCTGCTCCAATCACTCATTTGTTACATGAGCAACGGCACGAGAAGACGACGGCGGAAAAAACGAGGAGGAGAAAAAAAAATAAAATAAAAGGAAAAAAAGATTGTGAAAATGTGAAATGTAAATTTCTCGTTTGTGTGTTCAAACCGACAAAACCGAAACCGAACCAAAACGCCAATTGCTGCAAAGTGAT
Source organism: Drosophila nikananu (assembly GCA_008042635.1). NCBI lineage: Eukaryota > Metazoa > Arthropoda > Insecta > Diptera > Drosophilidae > Drosophila > Drosophila nikananu. The sequence goes on from VNJV01012391.1 coordinate 1,404, forward strand.
TACGAAAAGTCGCTCTCGCCATCCGCCGTCGTCTCTTTCGCTGCAGTCGCTTTCTCTCGCCTCTCCGCAGAGTTTCACCCGCGGCACGAGTGCGGAAGTTATCCCACGGCAGCTTTTTCGAATGGCTAAGATACAGTATCTCTTGCCGCCGCCGCGCCACCTTTTACAACTCCATTTCGCATCTGTATCTAGCGGATGCAACTAGCCTCAGTCTCAGCCTCGTAACTCGCTAATCGCTGGCCCGAAATCTTTAGCTCTCTGCAGCTCTTCCCTTGAATACCACACTTTGAATCAATTAACACTTTCGGCAACGCACCAAATCGACGCCACTGCCGCCGACCCACGCAATCGAGCGAGCAGGCAAGCGTACGAACAGCCTCCAATTTTGATTGCTTTGATTTCAATTTTGTCATCTGAGGTGATTACAATGTTGCACCGTGCTCGAAACGTGGCCATAAATGAGTAATCGTTCATAGTCATCAAAACAGACCGTAAAATTAGTTTCGTCTTATTTATGGCTCATAAATGGATAGTCAACTTGTGGATTACTACAGGCCGCTGAGTTAAAATTAGCACAATCTTTTGAGTATCCGAACTGAACACTTCAGTTTAATTCCTGCGTTTTCTTAAAGAATTTTAAATAATAAATATTAAAAATAGCCGAAATTTGACCTAAATTTGTATTGCAAGGGCACACTACTTAACAGAATAGTTAGTGATGGTCACACGGATAGAGCAAACAATAAATTTGAACTTTTATCTCAAATAAACCAAATATTATATATTATAATATTATTTTACGGCGGTAAAATATTTAATCGACTTCGTTTCTGAAGCAACGACGGGTACACCAATAACAGTATCTTCTGGTCACACTGGTAAACTTAAACTGAAAAAGACTTAAAATTTGAACATAGAATGTGATTAAATTCGCCTAACCTTTTTTTACGAGCAAAATTCAAATAATTTTTAAACCACAGTACCGAGGGAATGACGGCGCCTGCCTTGATTGAAAATTGGGTTATTGTCATCGACCCATTCAAGCGACAGGCGGCGGTGTTATTAAACTTTTGTTTTATTTATGGAAATTAGTGTCAAGTAAATCATGTGCATGAGCACTATTTTGCAGTATTATTGCCGCCATAACCGTTCACATTCAAGCACAGGTATATTGGAAAGCATTAGATGAAATTTCCATTTCTAAATCGACATCGATCTGATCCGATGATGATATAAGTGTGAGGCGGTGAGAGGCCGCTGAGGAGCAGCAGCAGGGGTCAGGCAGCTGGGCAATGTGAAAGTCCCAATGAAATTGAGACTCATTGAAGATTCAATGACTAAGTGGAAAGGTGAACCAGTTGGGATTGCTTAGTGTTTCCGCAAAAACCAAATTGAAAGGAAGTTGAACCGAACGCCACCGCCTCCAAGCAAAAATACAAACAGAAAAATGCCCAAAGGTCGCTGAACGAACGTTTGTCTCCGGCCTTTGATTTCGATGATGAGCAAATCGCCATCGGATCTATACATACAGCCCCCCTTATATAGCCTCTGTGGCATAATTAGCCGAGTGGGCGGTGATAACTTTGAAATTGATCGTGATGATCGGACACACAGATGGGGTTTTAGTGTATTTTATGAGTGTGCGGGCTTTGCCTTGGAATTTTTGTTGATTTATTGAATAGGCAGACCGTGAACCTTTTAGTCTAAAACCTTTTCAATTAAATTCTTGGCTAGCAACACAGTGGGTTGCATTCGATTCTATATTTACCAAAATTTACGTTTAAAAGTATAAGGCTCTTAAAATGGTCACCAGTGACAGTTTTAAGCACTACTTTATAGCCTTGGTTTCAAGGCAGAAGCAAAATCTTGGCCATAACTCAATTACCAAACCAATTTCACAAACCCAAAGACCGAATGGGACCCCCTCCGCCCATAAGTGCGACTTTCAACACCTCCAAGCGTCGCAACTTCAAAGGGTGCTGGACTGAATGGTCGGTCCTACGATTCCGAGGGCCGCATTACTGTCCAATTTTCACACATTCTGGCCATGTCGAGGAGGAACGCCGGCCTTTCCATTCCATCTAACTAATGAGCAGGCAAACACTCACTTACCGAGCTACACTACACACAACACATGATTTGCGCGACGGACAGGTCAGGACAGCCCAGTCAGGACAGAAGCTGAACATGAACATGAAACTGAAACTGATGCCATCTGAGCATGAGCTGGTGTGTGGCCCTCAGCATTTCCACTTCCATTTCCATATCCCAAAAGGACACACACGAAGCCTTTTGGCCTTATGCTAATTTGCACGCCATAAATGAGACGAATGTGCCGAGTGGCGAGCGGTGGCATGAGAAGTGTAGCTGCAGTTGCACATGTGCACTGTGAGAAGACTAGTCCATTACTACTAAATATTCTATAGTTTAAATGGTTGAAATTAAACCTACTTGGTACTAGAATTTCAACTTGAATAATTTCGTTTAATTTGAGAAATTGAAAATGACCGGAAATTCATAATTCCCTACAAGGATATCATTGAATTGTATCGCTTTTCTCCCAGTGTTCTTTTGTAGTGGTTATTGCTGTGGCAGATGCAATTGTTGCAAGTGGAAAACTGCCGCTGCCTGCCACGGATCAAGGCTGGGATAAGGAGTGGCAGGCAGTGGAGGACGTAGTAGAGTGGATTTTGGAGTACAAGTGGAGGGGGCAGGGGCGGCTGAAAAATCTGCAGCTGGGTGGCCTTTGGCTTCGGACCCGCTCCTCTGATGATGGGTGACTGCCAGCGACATGTGTTGCTCGCTCCTGGCTCCTCGCTGCCTCATTCAGTGGATCCTCGGGTCTTCTATGTGGCATATATGTACATACATTCATCGACAACGCCCCATTTGGATACAGGCACACATGAGAGTACAATTTGCGACACCCAAAAAAAACGACAAAAAAAAAACAATAGCTGACAAAGGACAACAGCTCGACAGAAGTTTCCTTCTCCTGCGTAAAGTCGGGTGTTCCACTCTCAACTGTTCCTGCAGGAACAACAGGCACGGTCACACTGAATAAAAACCTTGATCCAAAGCTAATAAGAAATCAAGAAGCCTTTAATTATGTCTTTATAACACAACGCAAAATTCGCTTAGAATACATTTTTAAAATTAAAAATTGTTTAAAGTAACTGATAAGGATAACGGCAAAATCCAAAACAAGCTTTCCACTGTTCCAAAAATAGTAATAACTCTGAGAATTGTGATATTTCTCTTGAAGATTCTAGTTTTTAAGAATTATCGCTATTCTTATATTCTTAAAATATAGTAAATGTTTTCTTAGGCCTTATCCTTGTTCCATATTTCCTTACCTTCAATTCTTGTAAGCAACTATTTACTCATAAAAAATATATTTATAAGTAAATAAAATTACGAAAGGTCGCTAGATTGTCTCCCTTGGAAAATTGATCAATTATATTTCCGCAATGTGTTGTTCGAAGGTGGCTCTGACTTGTCCCTGCTCCTTGAAGGTTTTTCCGTATCCCCGCATATTCGATATGTGTCCTTATGTATACATTGCTATGTGGAAAGGAAGCCCCTGAAGGCCGAGTGAAGATGAGGGCAAGGAGGAGGTGATGCCAGCCTGACAGAAGGCCATTGGAAAGGGGAAGGGGATGAGCACCGGATCGGACCGCCTGTGTGACCAAGCGATTACCGTTTATCGCCACGCCAAGGACCGCCGGCAAAGGCAAAGCCAAAAACAAAGTCACAAGCAACGGCAAAGTCAGAAGCGGCCTCCGTCCTGCGACCTCACAGATACGCAGATACTACAGATACAGATACGTTTACGCACAAGCACACGCAATAAACGGATACACGCGCAATAATTTATCAGCTGGCCCTCAACTCGCTGTCTCTCGCTCTCGCGCCCATGCTTTCGTCCTCTCTCTCGCTCTTTGCACTTGCGCTCGATTTTCAGTGTCGCTCTGCCCTCTCGCTCTCTCTCTCTCTCTCTGACTCTTGCCGTAGCTTCCTTTTTGTACCCTGTATTTTTAAGGTATGAGAGTATTTTGGTGGCTTCTTGAGAGTTTGCTTTAGGAGTATGCGAGTGAATTGTGACTTGCTTAAGTACCTCTTATGGTGTATAATTTTAAAACTAGACTTTCTGTCTTTTACAACTCTTACAAACTTCGTAACATTGCCAATAATAAAACGACACAAATTATAGCGAAATTATGACATTTGATCGTATTTACAATTTTGGCGACTGAAGTTGCTCTTATCCTTCTCTCCCTCAGTCAAAAAATATAATTCTGAAAAGTTTGCAATGAACCCACCCTTTCTGGCATTCCCAACAGTTCCCAGTACAGGGTATCTCGTTATTGAGAGCTCCCCGGCCCCCAAACAAAAAACCTTTCCCACTCGTTTCCCATATGTGCTCATCGACCTCACACCGAGCCAAAACGAAAGTGTGGGTGTGCGTGTGTGTTACATGGTGAAACGCCGCGAGAGAGATGGCGAGAGAGAAACGAAACGAAACGACACGGCACGACACGAAGCGAAACGAATCGAGACAAAACGAGAGAGAATTGAAACGCGGCGGGCAGCGCTGCCGGCGCACAGCCATCGCAGTCGACGTCGTCGTTGCCGTGAACACTGGCGGAAATTTGTGTATTTCGAAGTATCTGCTCATTTCAACGCGCACTTTCAAGCGGAGCGGTTCGGTCTTTTGAGAAATCTATAAATAAAATAAATAAAACTCGATTAGATTCCGCTCGCTTCGTTGTGTGTCGCCTTTTAAACAAGTTGGAAATATCTAAACAAAATATACAAAGCAAAAAATCAAATACTAATCGGAAAAGAGCAAAGTAAATACACAAACGGCATGTGGCAGCAAAGAGATTAAACGCAAAGTTGAGCAATTGGCAAATCCAGAAGAAAATCCATATATCTGTGCGTGCGCGTGTGTTCATTAAGTTTGTGTGTGTTTTGAATAAGCTAAAAGAAAGAAAAGCCAGCGAAAAGCTAAAGTAAAATGTTTGAGCCCTATGTGAAAATCAAGAAAAAGCGAAGTGTGCATGAAATCTATGAAAACGAGAATTTAGAGCAGCAGCAGCGACAGGAGCAACAGCAACAACCTGCCACTGCAGCTGGGGATAATTGTTGCTGCGAGAATGCGCCCGAAGTTGCAGCAACATCTGTAGTAGCAGCAGCACCAGCAGCAACGGCAGCTTCAGCAACAGGAGCTGCCCCGGCCACCAGCAGCAGCAGCGGGAACTGCAGTCGCCTGCAGCAATTGATATCGACGCCACCAGTATTATTGCGGCAGCAGCAGCAACACCCACAACTGCAACAGCAGCAGCAAGCTGCGCCTTCGGTTTTGCAACAGCATTTGGGTCACCTGAATTACGAAAGTGGAGCAACTGCAGCGGCAATAACCAACAGCGGCGGCAGCAGCAGCAGCAGCAACAGCAGAAGTGGCTCGGCAACACTGGCGCAGCATTTGGCAAGCCCAAGCAACATTTTGCAGGCGGCTTTTGGCAGCAGCAACTTGCAACACATATTGACGCGCGCCGCTCCCGCCCACGTGCCCGTTCCATCGCCTTCGCCGCCGTCCTCCTCCTCCTCCTCCTCCAGCAGTAACAGCAACAACTGCAGCAGCGCCTGTGCTGGAAATACGCACTACAACGGCGGCAACAGCAATAGCAACAGCATCATTGCTAGCCGCTTGTTTGGAGCAGCCTCCTCCTCATCCTCATCCTCGTCGGCATCACCCTCTTCCTCCTCATCCCATCATCTACATGGCCACCACTCGGCGTTGACCAACTCCATAACGAATCGCATCAATCAGTCCATTCGGAGGCATCTCAACCAGCAGCAGCATCAGCATCCCCTAAGCGCCTCCTCCTCCTCGTCGTCGTCGTCGTCATCCGCGTCCGCGTCCTCCTCCTCCGCCTATCAGCACTATCATCATCATCACCATAGTAGCAGCAGCAGCAGCAGTAACTCCAGCAGCAGCAGCAACAACAGCCATCATCAACACCACAACTCTGCAAATACAAACCAACAGCAACCACAACAATCTCCTCTGTGCCTAGTATTATTAGTTAAATGCCCAAATTCCAAGGAATTTTGTAACGCCGCCGCAAATTTCTGTGATAAAAGGTAAATGCAATAAACATTAACTACTCTCTAAAACTTAAACTGATAGGTTATTAGGTTTAAATAAATATTATCTCTGGTTTAAATGCCAGAAGTTGACATTTGCCCATGTGAGCCACACTTGCTATATATATTTAAATAGCAGTATCAATCTACTATTTAAATAATAAGTAAGAGGTGATCTCGTGAATGACAAAAGATGAACTTTAAAGGTATTATCTGATGGGGTTTTTAATGAGAAACTACAGATCTAAACCTTAGCCCATTTATATGATTTACTTAAATGCTATTAAAGAAAAGCGAAGTATTCTTCGCGACCCAAAATGTTCAATACATCAACTTTTAAAAGGAAAGTTCGAAACTAGAAATAAGTTTGAACTACTTCTAATTAGAAAGCTTAAACCTTGACAATACCTATGATAAAAGCAATACCATACCGTCTCTTTATCCCATACATTATTTAGCTAGTCTCAGAGAAACTTTTCCGGATACGGAAATAGTTTTTCACCAGGGCTAAAACCACAGATATTCCCTTTAAACCCTCCCCGAAAGGCAACAAGTTTATGGTTAAACCAACACCAGCACTCCCAATGAAAACCCAAAAAGACCCTCAAGATGTAGCTCGGCTGGGTGTGACCCAGTTTGGTTTTCCAGGACCTTTTCGCTTCGCTTCCTGAGCAGCTACTTACACCCTGAACTACTTCTGCCTAGTTGTGGGTTCAAGTAACCATTGTCACATCCTTGAATTACGGCCACAACAAACCCAGGCCCAACCACGCAGAGGCAAACAAAACACAACAGTTTGTTTTGTAAAAGTTTCTCTGCTATTTTGATTGTTTGCTGTGAACGTTGGTATATACAATGCAATATACCATATACATATATATATATTTACAATACATATGTATATATTTAATTTTGATGACTTGTAGTTTCTGAACCGCCGAGAGTTATGGTCGCTTCGACTTTAGTTTTATTTAGCGCAACCTCGAGGGTTTTTGTTTCTGTCTGATGACCTTACTTGCGTAAGTAATTGGTGGCTTTAGTGTAGCGGCAGCCGATGATGATTTGCTTACTAATTCCATTGATCACCCCGCCCCGGTTTAGGAGGTATCACAAAACTGAAGCACTCGTGTCGTAACTCAGCCTTGCCGGGCGAATAATAAACAGAACTTAAGTAATTAAGTTCTCTCTGTGTATCAGCCGCCGCCGCCACCGCTGCCGCCACCCTTAATAGCTGCTTGCTTTCTCTCTCTCTCGCAGCGTGCTCTCCTTTTCGCTCTCGTGGCTGCTGCTGGCTTTCACACGGTGACCCCAAAAGGCGTTCGCCTAACCTCAAAAAGATGAACGGAAAATATATAACAATTTGGTAAACACAAAACTTTTTTACTCGTTCTTTGTTGCTGCTGCCTTTTTTTATGCTGATGCGTTGTGTTCTCCACTGTTTTTTTTTTTACTTTTCCGTTTTTTGTTTGAGTGGCACTCAATTTTCGGTTAATTAATGGGCGTGGGCGAAATGAGTACACGGAGAGAAATTAAGCTGCAAGGTTATAACCAGGTGGAGGGTGGTCAAGTTGAACTTTAAGCCCTGCGAGTGTTTGCCTTAGCCTAATTTTCTTCCCTGTCTTTACCCTGCCTCTTTTGTGCTTTTCTGACCTTTTAACATAAACTATTTGCAATAAAATTCCCAAGTACGAATTCGGTGGCACGAATAAATACAAATGCCCCCATTAGCAGTGATCTATTGAATAAAAATAAGTTTGCACCTTGAAATCGAAGTAAGACTTTATTTCTTTCAAAAAACCTAACCAAATGCTGTCTCTTAAAAACTTGATTAAATAGTAATGAATGAAATAACCCATAGAGTGTTTTTTTGCTGTGCCCCTGCTTGCGTGCCAACCTTTGTCATTTGGGGTCAGCAAACAGCTACAGCAGCAACATCTACCGACAGCAGCTGCTACTTTGTCATTGAAGAAGAGAGCTGGAGAATCAAGAATCGAGACCATGGCTCGTGCTTGGGTTCTTCTTAGTGCCCACTGCTGCTACTGCTGACCGTGTGCCAGTAATTGTTATTATTTATTTATTTCTGCCTTTCCCCATTCACTTTTCCCTCGAGGGCTGCGTTCTGTTCTGCTTTTCGTGCACTTGTTGCTCGATTTCTTTGGCCTTGTCTTGCCGGCTGCAAAATTGCCCGATAATCCGCAATATTTACAAAAGCAAAAATAAAAAGAAAAAGTAGCGCTCTTTGTCTCCGCCGCCAACTGGAAAATCTGAGTCATGTACCCGCTGATTGCGGTGGGACGGCTCGTTATCAGTGATTTTGGTTTGGTTTTCAACTGCGGTTTGGGATTGGGTGCACCCACTCTTAAGTACATATTGTATATTAAATATACAATAAACTAAAGCAAGCAGGAGTTATGTAAACATTTTATAAGGTCTTAAAAAGGAAATTACTTCTCAGACAAAATTTAAATCATAAGCTCTTGGACTTATTCTCCAAATTTTTAAAATAAATTTGTTAAAAGTATATTTAACCTTCGGGTTTTCCCGTAATCAAAGAGGGCTTATGCTCCCAGTCTTTGAACCCGTAGCCCCTTCCTGTCTTTCGTATACCCTTTCCCTCTTTTGTTTCGCTCTGCGGTTTTTGTATTTTATCTGCTCGAATGGGAAGAGACGGGAAGTGTGCTTCGCTGATTTTTGATTTTATTTGAAAGGGCCGCCTGTGTGGATATGTTGTTGGTCGCTACCGGGTATGTTGCAAAATATCAAGCAACATGTTGTACTGGGCAACGGGAATTTTCACCAACAAAATTGTACAAAATTAATTACGAAATTATAGTAAATTATTAACACAAATTCCCTTTTTTGTACAAATAACTTCTAATAATAATAATAATTATTATAGCCGTTAATAACAATGTGTAGTTGAGTTATTCCATAACCTTTTTATTAAAATCCGAACTTTATACAAGAATTTCTACTTCACACACTCTTTACACCCAAAAATCTTAAACCCAAAATCCCAAATGAGATTAGAGTTCGAGATCTAAATCAAGAATAGAGATCGAGATCGAGCGTCTTTCACTCACAACCCACATTTTATTTAGAACAGATCTCACCTAGAAATCGGCCGAGTGGCGAGAATCTCTTTGGCTAATAAAAAAAAACGAAGATCTTTTAAGCCAACAAGATTGCGCCTAGTGAAAGAGGGGCAGTCGGAAGAAAAAACAGCCTGAAAACGCCAAAGAAAAAAAAAAGAAAGCCCGACAAAAACAAAATGTGAAAACGCATGAAAGCCCGATCGCTCGCTCACTCGCTCACAATTTGTTTAGAAAGTGCAGAGAAAGAGGTAAAAGCGGCAAAATGCAAACAAGCCAAAAAGCTGGGGGCCCCTAAAAACGATTCAATGAAAATTGGGCACACAGCAGCAACCATCACATGTGGTTGGCTTATTATTAATTTATTGATTTCGAACTCCCAAAAACTTGTTTGCCTGTGTGAAAATTTATTATACAACAAAAGCAGCTGGTAAAAAACGGCGGAGACACGCGCTAAAACGGCCCCAACAACGTGCTTTTGGGCTAAGAGAGCTCCAAAGAGAGCTTCAAAAAAGAGTTAACAAGCGGGGGGGAAATGGAAAACAAGAGAGATCTGCGAACTATACTCGGGGAGAAACAAGACGACGTCATCAAACTGGTTTCAACGATTACATAAAGTCTCGTCGTAGTCGTTCCGCTGTCAGCAAACTTGCTCTCGTTTTTTGTGGCTTCGGGTTTTGCTGCTTCGGCTTTTATTTATTATTGTTTTTTTCTTATAGTTTTTTTTTTCTCGCAGCCGATCGGGTGAAACTCTCTGCAAACGTCGCTGCCGGCGTCAGAAACGCCTACGCAAGCACAGTAACAAAAAATGGGTGTCTTACAAGATCAATTGGTTGTAAATATTTTAACAAATTTATTAGCATTTATTTATTAATAATTTTTGGTCTCAAAAGCAACGCCTTATATATGCATTTAAATTTATAATCCTAAGATGTTAATAAATACTTACACTATAAAAGATTTTTATTCTCTAAAGTATTTGTATAATGATCTCCATATTTCCCTCCACTCGTCATCCAACTAGTTACACCTTGTTTCCTATGCTGCCCGGTGTTGTTTTTACGTAATCGAAATAGGTTTGTTTTCCCCTCATTATTGTTTGTGATTATTAACACTAACACAAACTTTCATTTATGCTGCAATCCCTCAAAAAAAAAATTCACAGCAATAAAAATGTCAAACCAATGTGGCAAAAATGGTTTTGAGTTTTGGTCAGCTTCGCTTTGTTGTTACGGCCTAGTTTCTTTTGGTTTGGTTTTTGGGCCAGAAACTGTGACACGGGCCGATTAGCATTTCAAATCCAACAATAATCCAAAACGGCAGTTATGTAAAAATTAGCAACATTAACTTTATGCATGATGGAAAATGGAACGCCAATGTTTCTCGCATTGTGACATGCTTTTATTTGTTGGAAATGTATGAAATGAGAGCAAAGAGAAGGACAATATTTAGCTGATTTCTGATCGTGTTATGATCCACCCTATGCCTATGTGGTCCATTCTATCTTTGACTATAAATTCCCAAATTTTTCATGTATTATTTTCCCATCAATGTAATAATCCTTTATATTTCCAAGGCAAACATCGTTATAGTTTCTGTTCACTATTAAAGCTAATATTTCTCCAATCCATTGATAAGGTTGTTGATCCATTAATTGGCGCTACCATAATTGCAATTGCAATAGCCTTGTTAAAGGAAAAACTCTCGAATCGTTTAAGGGTATAATTATGGAAACATAATAATTTCCCCTCCTCGACTCCGACTTTCGATTGTTTTCATTAGTGCGAAAAACAATCGCAGCATAGGCCAACAACAAACATCTACAGCAGGCAAATTTCACTCTACTTACATGATTTCGTACGCTTTAGCTTTATATAACAACAACAACAACATCAAAAGTAGCGTCGGGCGACTTTCACGAAAAACTGCAGGCGGCGGCGGCGAAACTGTGAAACTGCAGCCGCCGAAGCTCCCGCGTGTGTGTGTGTGCGAATGAGAGGGCGCTCATAACAGAGGCAGAGCAGACGCCACCTCTGGAGCTTTCTCTCCCTCTGCAAAAGTCGCAACAACAACAATAACAACAACAGCAGAAATAGCCAGAGCAACAACAACAATGGCGGGGGCCAAAGGCAAACGGACTACGCAACGAATCGACTTTTTCAGTTCAGTTGAGTGAAAGACCCGCAAAACCAAAACAAAAAAAAAAGCCTAAACGAAACCCAGTCAAAACCCAAAAAGCAAAACGAAAACAAAAAGGCAAAGAAAACGAACATGGAGAAATGTTGAGCGTGGGAGTTTTTAAAATTAATATGCGTCAAAACTGTTGACACTTTTTATTACACACGGCGAGCGAGAGTGGAGAAAGAAATGTGGAGATTTGAAATCGTCTTGAGCCATCTTTGGCACACTCTTAAAAATTTTATAGGTGTTACCAGTTGGAAATTATCTATTAACTCTTTATTTATTTGCACATATTTTGTAATGATAATTCTGAAAGTTCCTTGTTAGTTATTATTCTTTTAAATCATATATTGCTAAAAGAATGCATTATATTATATAAAAGAATACATTATATTCTATAAAATGATAAATATCATCATTCTATAAAAGAATAAATTCCATAAATTGTATAGAACTATACAATTCTATAAATTCTATAGAGAATTACTTTAATATACTTTAACTTATATCTCATTAACATTCTAGTTGGAATTTTTTTAATTGCATTTCCATTTAATCTAATATTTTTAATTGAATTTAACAGTTTAACACTTGTTAATGGGTTTCTATTACAGCATTCATGGTTTAAGATGATTTTTTGAGAGTAGCTATTTCTATCGATATATTTTTTAATTTTCTATGTTAAATTTA
>VNJV01012392.1:0-23343 GCA_008042635.1 Drosophila nikananu
TTCAATTCAATTTTCGACATGATCTTCTATTTTACATCTATGTTCTTAGACCTAGCTTAACAGAGGTTGGCGAAGGCGGGGCGAATTCGCAAAGAGCGAGAGAGAGCTTTATTATGCTCCCGCCTTCGCCCTAAACTAACTTACACTAGACTTCAAAACATATCTCATTCAAAAATTAACAACAATAAACAATTAACAATAAACTCAACTAAAATTCAGCTGAATTCAGCCAACCAGCCGAATCGGCTTCGACTGCAACTGACCTGTTATTAGAATATCCGCAGGATGTTCAATTGGCCAAGTTTAGCTTTGATAAGCTCTTCAAAACGGAGCTTAGCAACAAGTGGGAGTAGACCGATAGGACGCCGCCCTGAGGTGTGCCTCTCTTCACTGACTGTGTGAGGTGAGTGCCACTCAGGTCGGCAGTGATTGTCCTACTCGTCAGCATAACTGCTATCCATTCTTTGATGCCTCTCTCAATGCCCATCGAGGTGAGGGAGCACAGGATGGAGTCGGCGTTCACGTTATTGAACGCACCTTCTCTGTCTAGGAAGGCGGCCATCGTGTATTGTTTGTATTGTAGTGTCTTCTCGACGTGACCTACAACTTCGTGAAATGCAGTTTCAGTCGACCGACCTTTCCGGTACGCATGCTGCGCGTCCGCTAGGTGGTGTCTTTCGATTTTTCCCCGGATGTGAACATCTAGTAGTCTTTCTAGGGTCTTCAGGACGAAAGATTTTAGGCTAATCGGCCTGTAGTCCTTCGCTATAATGTGCCCCTTCTGCCTGGCTTCGGTATAATAATGACGTTGGCTTCCCCCCACCGGAGCAGAATGTGCCTTAGTCTTATAAAAGACTTGTATATGGCCCTAAGCCATTTACAGAGGCTTTCTTTGGCAGTTTGTAGCATTGCCGGTATTATGCCGTCCGGGCCCGGGCTTTTGTATTTGTCGAAAGAGTCTATTGCTTCGTGGTGATGATATCTTTCGTTTGTGTGTCTGGCTGTGTAATTGTGCCTTCCTCGGGTGCCGAGTTCTCTCGTAGGTTTCCCGGGAAGTGAGTGTCGACTAGTAGCTCTAGTGACTCATCTATTGTCATTGTGGCTTTAAGCCATCTACAGAGGCTTCCTTTGCCAGTTTGTAGCACTGGCGGTATTATGCCGTCCGAGCCCGGGCTTTTGTATTTGTCGAAAGACTCTGTTGCCCACTGGATTCGCTCCGTTGTGATGATATCTTTCGATTGTGTGTTTATCTGGTATCTGTGCTTTCCTCGGGTGCCGAGTTCACTCGGAGGTTCCCCGGGAAATGAGTGTCGACTAGTAGCTCTAGTGACTCATCTATTGTCATTGTGGCCGGACCGTCTGGTCTGTTGATTAGAGAAGGACTTGTGTGCCTCTTGCCAAGGATTTTGCTTAATCTTGCTGTATCTTTTATGCCTTCTAATGATTCGCAGTAGTTCTTCCAAAATTCATTCTTGTATTCGTATACTGCTTTTTTGCATGCTTTCTGCGCTTCCTTATATGGTTCCCATTTCTTGGTCCCATAGTTTGTGTTAAAGGTCTTGCGCGCTCTCTTCCTGAGGTCGCTCAGATCCTTGGTCCACCATGGTGCTTCTTGGAGAATGTGACTTGGAATACGTTGTTAAGGATGTTTGTAAGGTCCTCTACTTCCTTGTCGAGGGCCTTTGAGGAATATTGTACCTTTATCCTCCTGTTGCTGACTTTTGAGTGGACAATTTCGTCGAATTTGTCCCAGTCTGTCCTGCGGGGGTTACGACTTAGTATCGGCTTACCTACCGATGCCTATAAGTCAAAGAAGATGTATCTGTGGTTAGAAAAGGAAAGTTGAGTCGACACTCTCCAGTTCTCGACCTTATATTAGCCATACTATATTTGAAGGGTGAGATCTAACACCTCTTCCCAACCCTGAAAACCCTCCGTACTGGGAAATATGAAGGTTGGTGTGTTGCCTTTGTTACAAATCGTAACCTTACGACTAATAATATTATCAACAAGTAAGAAAGCTACAGTCGTTCGTGAACGACTGTTATATACCATGTACCAAAATATATCGCCGCTTTTGCCTATTGCGACTTTTGCCTATTAGGGAAATGTAAACAAACTCGCTCTTTGCAAAACCACCACCATCTCATGCACTTGCGTGTGCAAGACAGAGACAGAGATAACCCCTCCTCTCTTTTTTGCGCACGGGAGTTAGTTTCTTGCGCTCATCAGTTTTGTTGTTGTTTTTTGGGATGCACCTGTTGCTAGCTGCCAAATAGATAGCACACTGATAAGTAAATAACTTTTGTGTTTTTCACCCGATCTTTACCAGATTTTCGGTATAGATACATGTTCTACATGCCTATGCACAAAAAGAAAGATATAATATTTGCGGCTGCAAAACGTTTTTATTGATTTGCGGGGGAGTGGGAGGGAAATTTTTAAATCTGAAACAAACTTGATCTGCGTGCAAAACATTCCGACCTACATACCGAATTTGGTGACTCTAGCTCTTATAGTTGCTGAGATCTAGGCGTTTATTGATTTATTGATTTTATTGATTTGCGGGGGAGTGGGAGGGAAATTTTTAAATCTGAAACAAACTTGATCTGCGTGCAAAACATTCCGACCTACATACCGAATTTGGTGACTCTAGCTCTTATAGTTGCTGAGATCTAGGCGTTTATTGATTTATTGATTTTATTGATTTGCGGGGGAGTGGGAGGGAAATTTTTAAATCTGAAACAAACTTGATCTGCTTGCAAAACATTCCGACCTACATACCGAATTTGGTGACTCTAGCTCTTATAGTTGCTGAGATCTAGGCGTTTACACAGACGGACAGACGGACAGACGGACAGACGGTCAGACGGACAGACGGACAGACAGACATGGCTAGATCGACTTGGCTGTTGATGCTGATCAAGAATATATATACTTTATGGGGTCGGAAATGCTTCCTTCTGCCTGTTACATACATTTGCACGAAATTAATATACCTTTGTACCTACGGTACATGGTATAAAAAGAGGCACACCTCTCTCATTCGTTTCCGAGTTTCCGCAGAGCGGGTGTCTCGCGTTCGCGTTGCATCCCAGCACCAGGGTCGTCTTTGAGTCTTCGGACCATTGCAGCAGCTTGACGAGTGCATGAGTGCTGCTCTTCAGGTTAATCTGCACGAACTTCGACATCGGCGTTGTTTGGGGTAGTATCCGGGGATTTGTCGTCGATGACCATATCGTTCAACAACTTGTTGGTGTCATCGACCTCTTCGAGTATCTCGTCTGGTTCGGCAAGGAAGACCTTAATCTTGGCCTTCCGTATGCCGTACCGGACCTTGTGGTCATTCGCTTCGAGCTGCGACAGGTAGCGTTGGTTGATGAGGAGAAGGAAAGGCTGGCTCGACTTAATATCTCTTTCTGACTTGAGGATGGTCCAGTCCTCGGTATGGACATCCGGATTCTGGACCTTCAGACAGGCGATCACCCTTGCATGGTCAGTTTGCCCCTTCGACAACCAGACGTGGGCTCTGGGTCTCCTCGGAATCTCCCTGGCGTGGACTAGCCTAATCTTAAGGCCAGCCCAGGTATCGCTTATCTTAGCCACTAACTCCGCCAGGAAGGTCCTCGAAAACTCATCGTCACACCTGATGACCCGGTGCCCCCTGACCACGTCTGAGGAGTCGAGTCACCCTTTCGGGTGACGGCCAAAAAAAATGGCAAAAAAAAAAAAATGGGAAAAATCACATTTCTTTTGATCTGACATGATCCACCGTAAATGAATCATTTCAATCAGCATAATTGTGCGGAAACTTAAAATAAATTGAGGTCTCTGCAGAGGATGAGGAAGGAGAGGGCGGGCTGAGCGGCCTTCCATTGTGCGAAGCATTGCTTTGCGGCCGTACCGCACGATGCGGGCCCTCGCCCCGCCACGTCACCGAGTGGCCTTATACCTAATTGTACATTGTAGGAAATTAATTATAATAAATAAATATAAAAAACAAAAAAAAACCCCGCCAGTACAGTATACAGGACCTGCTGCACCGAGGAACGGGGCCAGGACGGCGCGGCCAACTCCTCAAAAGTGGCCAGCTCCCTTAAAGGGGCCAGCCCCTATAAAGCCTCGGGTACGAGAAACGCGGCGGGTAAGCTCGGCCGAATTAGCCGAGTCCGAGCTCACGACTGCCGGAAACTCTTGGAGTAAGGTGGTTAAGAAGAAGAGTGGAGGTATCGGGAAAAACCAATAGCGAGATCCTAGCGCTGGTCACGTAATGGGAGGACGACAAACTTACCGACCTCAGAGGGGCGGTCAAGAACGTGCGTAGAACGGCTAGGGAAAACCTGCTTTTGCAGATAGCCAGGGGCAGCACATATAGTGCCGACTCCATAAGGGAGAGTATCTCTCGGGTCCTGTGTCGGAAGTGCGAGCCCTAACGGAGGACTCCAAAGTCAGCGTCATCGAGATCCAGAGCCTGGATGCGGACGGAGCCTTCACAAAGCTCAGTGAAGGATCAGTCAAGGTCCGGAGTCTCCGCTCCGGCTACGGGAAGTCGAAAACGGCTGTAATTAGCCTTCCGTGCTCGATGGCAAAGGAGGTGCGGAAGTGGAACGAGATCCACATAGGATGGACGAGGTGCAGAGAGCGGGAGCGCGAGGTTCCCCCTCGTTGCTTCAGATGCCTAAAGCTCGGGCTTATTGTCATCAAGGGCCTGGTGGATAGGAGCAGCTGCTTCATCAAGTGTTGGCACAAGGGTGCCAACAGGCCAACCACGCAGAGGAGCACTGAAGCTGCCAATGAGCTGCACCCGCCGGAAAGATGGAAGACGCAGAAGATCCTGCTACTCGCCAAGCCGGCGCCTCGGCGATCTCCTTGACAGTCGGCTCTCGTTCAAGGAGTACGCCCAGAAGAAGGCTAGCGGGAGCCCTCTCTCGTTTACTGGTGAATACCAGAGGGCCCAAGCACTGCCATACCATGCCTTACGACATTCAAAAGGCTATTGGCGCCCAACAGCACTAGGTGCCGTTTTAGACATCTCAGGAGCAGGCCACTAAAGTGCGGGTGTGTGAACGACATTTTTTTCATACAATCCGACCTGACTATTCAAATCCTAAAACGGCGATATTTCAGGTGCGGTATAAGGCGACGTCTGCCAGATCGACGTTCACGAAGCTTCAAGTCAAATCCCAAATTTCAAAATTGTTTGATTCGAGGTCGGGTCTATAGAAGCGGTGAAATTGCTAACGGCAAGGAGTGGCAGGAGTTTTGCGGAGCCGTTCTGTTGACCGAGATGGACAACGCCATTCTTCTGAAGATCCCGTGCTTGCATTCGCCCTTCACTTGTACGGAAGTCCTGGATCAGAATACGTTTGAGTCCTGCCTGGGTCACTCACAGAAAAATTGTGTAATGTACAAGGACGCAAAGTGGGTTAGCGAGGGTGCCGAACGGGAAAATTCCACTCTTCTAGGGTCGACCTTCTCGCCGCAATCAGTTTCAGAAATTCCCCGACAGCTCGGCCAGGGTCAGCACTGCCGACTCAAATGCATAGTGTTGCGAATTTTTAAGCAATTAATGAATAAGAAATATAAGGTAAAAAAAATACATAATATTGGCGAAATAACTTCGGCAGTCCCACCGCGTGTTCTGCTGAGGGCTGCTAAATTTTAAATTGATTAATAAAGACAAGCGTAGTAGAATGTTTATGGTTGTAGGAGTCTTCCTCCCATCGCGTGTTTTGCAAGACTACCGATACCTAGGACTAATTATATACAATTATGTCTTAATTATATGTAATGATAAATACAAAAAAAGAAGAAAAAAGAGAGATTAAAAGAATAATAGGGGTATTGCGAAAAAGCAGTACAGTAGCATGTCGTATCTTAAAAGAGAAAAGAAAAAAGGAAAAATTGGGGTTAAAGACAAAATCTCGAATACAATCTGGACCTTTTTATAGAACGATGATTAATTTTATAGAGAGAAGTCGTGAAATTATATTTAAAAAATATTATATCGATGACATTTTTTTTTATCAAAACAAAATGATGATAATATTTAAAATATAAAAGTTTCTTATTAACTTAATTCTTTTATTCAAATTCATGGATTTAAAATCAGATAATAATGATAATAATATGGATACAGATAATAATACATTTTATATATTAATTCCAGAACTTAGAATTGATGGATTAAAAAAACACTCGTACAATACACATTTTATTGCGGACGCCAACCGCTCTGACGGCACTGAGCTACCCGGAGTTATTAAGTACCTCATGGCCAAGCGGTAAAGGCCCGGGATTGTAGACTTGTGGCCTTTCCATTCCAAAGGGAAAATATCAAAAAATATTTAAAAAAATATCGCAATACCGATATTTGGGCAAAAAAAATATCACGATATAAATTTATCATTTTCAGACAAAAATATCGATATATTGATATTTTGATATTTTGATATATTATCAAGAACCCTAATTTTATACCTTCACAGGTAAAACCACAAGATCACAACACCTGAGAGCCTCAACTAGCACTTTACACTACAATATTACCTTAGTACCTAAGCAATTTAAGCATTACTTTAAAAAAGAGTTAAGTCACATACACAATTAGCTTGCTTCACTTGAAGGGTAGAATAAAAGTGGATTTAAGTCAAAAACTGAATTCCCTCCACAAAAATTACCACCAGAGGAACCAGCAAAAGACAGGTTGTTAGCGAGCAGAAAGCACAGACTGGTTTAGTGTGCTTGAGACCACGAGTCCCATTTTCAACTTCATGAACTCGAGCAACAGTTCATCTCATTATATTTTGCCGAAAATCCGGCATACGATTCACCAAATAGGCAGCTGATTTGGCAAAACGACCGTTTTCGCCCAAATTATAATCAATACCAATATAAAGACAGGGACCAATACCAAAATAGGGGTTATAACCAAGCCCAGAATAGGGATCGCTACCAAGACCAGAATATGGACTCTATCTCTAAAATTCGAGATTCCCAGCCATTTTGCCAAGCGACGACGTTCCCAGTACTTCGAACGCTGCGGCTAAAAAAAACACCAATAATAACAGACCTATTTCAAATGGACAAAGACGGTTTAACTTCGAGATAAATAATAAGGCGGACGAAACCAAAGCAGAATATAATATCGAGGATAAAAAAGAGCAGGAGCAAGTCATCAAGGACTATCACCTAAAGAGCAATCACCGGGGAATCGAAGAAACTTTAAATCATCAAACAACAAATCAAAAGGTTCGGTTGCATTTCGGCGACGCTTGTTACCTTACATTCCGCGGTAAAAGTACAGGGTGTGTCGTACATCTGACTCGGTCGGACATTTTGCTTAATTAATTTTTTTTCTTGTCATCGGAAAAATGTCTGACACGGAAAACTCGGTTCGGGCTCAGAATGAATCCCCAAGCGACGTTCATTTTTACCGAGCTAAAGCCCAATCTATTTTGCGGCAAATAAATAAAACTAAAAATAATTGCTCGTTTTCATGGATCCTACTCTGAATGGCCGGATTTTATCGCTACTTTCAACACGGTCATCGGAAATGATGATGAGCTAAGTGATATTGAAAAATTACAATATCTACGGTCGAGTTTGGGCGGCGTTGCTCTGAAGACCATACGCTCGCTCGAACCCTCGAATGCCAATTATAAAAAGGCACACGTTCAGGCAATATTTGGTTTAAAAGGTGTCGAGAAGGAATCATCAAAGGGACTTCGGCAGCTCAGTGATTGCATGAATTCGCATCTACGAGCAAGTCGAACCCTAGTCACTTCGCAACAAATTCTAGATGGACTTCTGATTCACATAGTCGCTCGAAAGTTGGATCAGAGGACGCTGGAGAAATGGGAAGAGGATTTCTCCATCTACGAGCTGTCCACCTGGGATGATATGGATACGTTTTTGGAGAAGAGGTGCAGAATGATGGAGAATATAGATTAAGCCTTGGTAGCTCAAACGCCAGGCCACCAGGTGGGGAATAACTTGCACAAGTATAGTCGAGTTGCACTTATTGCCTCTGCTACCAACTCAAATCACCCCATATGTTTATTTTGCAATGCGAGGGATCTTTATTTGCCGGCATGTTCTCGATTTTTGAATTTGAGTCCTAATCTTCGATATAGGGAAGCAAAGAAGTTGCGTCTTTGCCTTAAGTGTTTGCGCAAGGGGCATAATTTGCAGCAATGCAAGTCGGCTAACTGCAGATATTGTCGAATGAAGCACCACTCATTACTCCACATGAATCATCCATCCGCACCATCCTTCAACTCGGTCATGCGACCCAGACTTGAGCTCTCAGCCATTGCCATCAACATCTTCAGCATTAGTATCATGCTCGCAGGCCTCTTCGCAACCTGATAATCAGCTATCAAGCCCTCCACCTAAGCCCTCAAATATTATGCCGATCGACTACGTGTTGCTTCCAACTGCGATTATTTACGTAAGAAATCAAGTTGGAGAATTGATGCCTTGCAGAGCAGTCTTAGACTCGGGCTCTCAGCTAAACTTTATTACTTCTCGCTTAGCTAGTCAACTAAAGTGCAATCATAGAAGATCGGAAAGCTCTATTTCTGGGATCGGAAAATCTTCCATGATCTCTGATAATGCTGTCGACATTATTGCGCAATCACGGGATGCAAGCTATCGTGCTTCGTTCGCAGCTGTTGTGACTAACAATATCACGGATTATGAGCGTCACTTCGATATAAATAACACATCATGGAGGATACCACAAAACATTTCGCTCGCTGAGCCTCATTTTAATCAATCACAGTAAATTGACCTATTAATTGTCAATGGTTTATTCTTTGGAATAATTTCTATAGGACAAATTCATTTGGGCAGGACGTTGCCAACTCTTCAGAACGCCAAACTTGGTTGTATATTATCTGGAGGGATGTCGAGTATTCAACATGCAGCAGCACTTTTGGAAGAAAGGGAGCACCGACCGTCATCGCATGGGCTTGAGTAGCTATGGCCGGTACAGCTACAGGTCTAATCAAGAGAGCCGTCGCTAAACTAGCCGTTCTGTCCATCGATTCAGGCATAGTTGGAACCGTACCTCTTCCAACGGGGAGAGTATGTTCGGAGCAGACCGCCAGCACCTAGGCATGCTCGCATGGGTGTTCCGCTGCACCTGCAGCGCTCTTCTCTTATCTTTTTTCGACTACCTTATTTTCGTTAAATCTGTCGCGCTTTGTTAACCAAACTACATTTTTGTGAACTTCTGCCTCTATAGGCATATATTTGAAAATCAAAGCTTCACTCCGCAACCATCGATCGTAATAAACAGAGCATATTAATAGAACCTATTCGTGCGTTTTTATTAATTACAAACTAAGGGGTGGCATATTCGTTGTCTTCCCCACAAACAAGAATATTACCAAAATAATTAATTTATGCGACATTTGCCGAACACTTAAGTATGACAGAAGACCACCTCGTGTTTTCTAAGAATAGAGTGCTAAAGGATAAGAAGATCACACTAATTTCATCAAGGAAACAAAAATTACACAAATCCAAGATATAAAATAAGATTATAAAGAAACAAATCTCTATCGATTTTACAGATTCAATTTCATCGCAGCCCAAGACAGCCCGTAAACTCGAAACACCCTCTTTTGCATACGAGTCAACATGTCTCCAGAATTAGCATGAATTTTGACCTTTTGTCAAACTACTTTATGTAGAAGAGAGAATTCTACTAGCCAAACTAAAGACTGAGCCCACTTTTATTGTATCCGAAGAGAAAGTAAACATAATCAGACAAGAAATAAATGACCCGGAGTTACGGGAGATGTCAGAAGAAGACATATTTCAAATGATAGACTTAGAAACTTTCACGATCGGAATTAAGATAATCTTTAGAATAAGAATACCTACTTTTACGCAAAATCATTACACGTTGTTCCATTACCCATTAATGAATCTAAGTTTCTAATTGTACCTAACTACATGGCAACTTATAACGCTAAAGACGTTTATTATTTCTATAACAAATGTAACAAAATACATAAATTTTGTATCTGCAAGAACTCAATAACAGCCAATAACAATGTTAAGACCGAATGTCTCAGTAGCATACTTACTATGAAGACAGCAAATTGTAAAACTAAAGATATAGGAAACCAAGATATAATAGACCCAGCACACATTTGAATATTAAACACATTAAACAAGACCATCGAATCAAATTGTTTCACTAAAATGTCCATAAGGGGATCCGTATTAGTAACATTCGAAACCTGCAAAGTACCAAACCAAACCAACCAAATTCCACCGAGAATACAGAAGATATCAACCTACATAAGCTGAACTTAAGATCCATCCATGCAACCAATTCAATAGTTGTTTGGAAAAAGTTTACGAAGACGAACTTCGGAGCATTATGCGTACTACTATTAGTTGGAGCATTAACAACAATATGTCTCTCAAGACAAAGGGGAGAGTTGTTTTCACCAAAGTTCAATAGCAAAGTTTCGTGACATCCACTCCTTCGTTATGGCCGTCACTTCAATCCAGGGGGGGAGGAGTTATCGATTAAAACCGGCATACCGACTCTCCAGCTAAGCCACCCCGGCTTACCCTAGAGTTGTTTAAAAATAATAATGTAAACAACGGATTGTAACTAGGACACACAAAGAACGTTCTTAGAACGGCCGTTGCCACCTGCGGAGAAATGTTGACATGTCAGTCGAACAGGAAACCTCCTCCTGACTAGGTAATATGAGGAAGACTCAGCAAAGAACCGACCCACTCAAGAGAAGGCGACGCACCACTTCAGAATTTGACACACAAAACTCACCCACTCAAGAGTATGCAACGCAGCACTTTTGGATTTACACACTTACATATTACCTACCTACATATGTTAGTATTTAAGACCTTATGTATTGACGTATTTACTTCTCGCGGCAGAGGTCTTACTGTGACCCGAGCTAGAATAAAGAATCAGATCAGTTTTTGTCATCAATCGAACAACAAGTCTTATTTGTGAAAACCAAACTCTGGATCCCGAACATCAAGCGAAGACCCTAAAACTCCAACAGTACCGAAAACAGCTCCTCATCTCCTTATCTTTATTCATAATTCGTGCAATGCGATCGCTTGCCTGACTTGGGGATGAACACAACTTTTGAGCGGAGCCATCCATTTGGAATGACCTGTGCCGAGAATGATCGAAAAGATCAGTCGAAGCCAGGGTGTGGATAGATCAGGAGATTTATATGGGTTGAAGCTGTTAAATGCCCATTTAATGTTCCTATCAGTAAGGAGGTATGCCCTTTCGGACGGACCCCGCCGTGTCGGGGTCCTAGGCGGGTTGCTCTGAAAAGAGCTAGCGGGGAAGTGAGCATCCAGGAGAACCCAGAGAGTTTTCTCACTGAGGTCGTCCAACTATCGTCTGGACGCTTGACGAAGCCCGGGTTGGAGGGCGTCGTCGAGAGGACCAATCGCAGCCGAGACGTCTCAGAGTAGTCCGGGATTCCTGAGCAAAAGTCGGACCAGGCGCTTCTTTTGGCCTTTCTTAATTCCCTGTTGTATAGGGACAAGTTTGTCTTATAGAGGCCCTACGATGCTTCCTTGTTGGCTTTCTTGACTAGATTGAAGGACAGCTGTTTGAGTGGATCCTGTTCAGCTGGGATCGGTATTTCTCCCAGTCGGATCCCCGGAGGTTCCGAAAAGTGACTGGATTGAACCTATCGAAGCCCAGCTTGAATTGGATGTAGCTGTTGTTTTTGTTTTATTATACCTTGCTTTTATTTATTGAATCTTCTCATTTTCGAGACTTACAATAAGTGTATCAAATCTTATACTATAACCTAACTAGGAGTCATGTAGGCTGAAACAGAGGCCCTGACAAATTATGGCTGGGTTGGAAGGTCCGTACGTTGCCAGCGGGTTCGGCTGGAGTCCCGAGTCAAGACCCTTGCTAGAGGATTTGGGTGGGCAGAGAGTTTTTCATTGTACGCATTGGACGCTTTTTGCTTGTCTATTTCATCTTTTACTGCGAGAATGCCGAGGTCCCTGTAGATGTTTTGGTTACGAATACGCCATGTTAGACGTCGGTCGAGGTAGATGCCGAGATACGTTACTTCATTAACTTGGGGGATCTGCGTGCTATTCAGGCAGAGCGGAGGGCAAGTTTGTCTGTTTAGTGTAAACGTTATGTGTTTACACTTTTGCTCTTTTATTTTAATACGCCAGTCAGATAGCCACTTCTCGACTACCACGAGGTGGTTGCCGAGTCGGGTTGTTTCACGGACTGGGCATCTGGAGCGGCTAAGGATCGCAGTGACGTCAGCGAAGGTGGATGTTGTTAGTCGGTCACTCGTGGGAATATCTGCTGTGTAAAGGACGAATAGAGTTGGCCCAAGTGCGCTGCCTTGTGGGACGCCAGCTTCGATTGTGTAGCTGTCGGAAATTGTTGTGTTACACCTCACTTCGAAGGCTCTATTGTAGAGGTAGGATTCAAGAAGTTTGTGAGTGTTGTGACGAAGTCACAACCATACGCAAATATGTAAATATTAGCTAAACATAAGCTAAGCCTAAGTACCTAAAGCTCACTCATTCCCCCGCACACACAAGTCGCTCATTCTCGCCAGCACGCGTAGGCCACTCACTCACACACCGGACATTCACTCAACCCAGCACTCACGCACTCATTCGCACACAGCACACTCACTCAAGGGCGCGAGCAACTACACGCTCATACCCGAAACACACTCAAACGCCGATGGGCTACGAGCAAGAGCGAGAGCAACCGCCGATCGCCGAAAAAGGCATCGGCACGCGCCAAGAAGGGCGACAAGCAGGCAAAAGCTGTACCCTCGGGAGTGGAAAATTACCACGCCACTGCCGAGCAGCTTCCCCATTGGTCAGATCGGCACGCGCCAGAAGTGCGAAAACCGAGACCAAAGCGACGACGCATGCGCCGAAATACCCAGAGCGGTAGAACGGTGCTGCCGGCACGATCGCCTGCGGGAGCGAAAAGGAGGCAACGAGACGCCACCTACGCTCGGCGACAAAGCCGACCGAACTCCCGGCAGAATGAGGCCATGGTCAGGCCACGATAAGAAGAGCTTAAATCAATTAGTCTCGAGCTGCGAAACCGACCAGAAGTGCGATTACAAGTTCCGCGATCCCGCCACCGCGCGGTTGAAACCCCACGTGTACGCCGCCGCGAGTGTCACCACCGTGCCCAGGACCTCGACAGGATCATCGGATCCTTTTCTTCAAGGAGGAGCTGAGTGTTGGTGAGCGATGGCCGCGGGCCATATTCTACTAGGGGCCGCGGAAAGGTGCCCGCCAGCTTAAGGTCCTTCTCTCCCCCTCCTCGCCGTTTTTCCCTTGGGCCGCCGGCCACATAATTACGTTAATTAAATCTACAATAAAGAACTTGCAAAGTGGAGATCCTTCGTCTATACTTATCTCGCCTCTTTTCCGCCCCGGTTTATTTCTGCGTTCCCGCCGTTCGGAAAATCCTCCAGGCGTGGCGCATAGGTGGACCGTCCGGAAATTCCTCTGGGTTTGCAGGGAACGCCGCTCGGAAAGTCCTCCAGGCGAACATAGGCTTTCCCTCTCCCTTTCTCTCTCTCCCGCTTAGCTCGACCCCATTAAAATTAGCTAAATCTTCGGCCCAATTTATGTCCTGGTTGTCTCAGCAATTATAAATTTCTGTAGGGACCTCTGGAGCCGCTGAGGTTTACCCCGGCCAGAGACACTTCTTTACAGTGTACCTAGGCAAGTGAGCTTTAATTTTATGCATGAGACCTTTGAGCCAGACGCGGTCGAATGCTTGAGATACATCAAGGAATATCGCGCTGCAATATTCCCTATGCTGGAAGGCTGTGCGAATTACTGATGTTATTCTGTTTACTTGCTCGATAGTTCCGTGTTTTTCTCTGAATCCAAATTGATGGGCTGGTATAATGTTGTGGGCTCCCATATATGGTATTATGCGCGTTAGAAGGCAATTTTCGAATAATTTTGACAGGCATGATAATAAACTTATTGGTCTGTAAGATGACAGAATCGTGTGATCTTTTCCGGGCTTCGGTATCATTATAGTAATTGATTTTTTAACGGTTTCAATTGGAGAGTTTAGATTTGGGTGAGTCCTCCGCAAGGGATGCATTGTCAGCCTGTAGGGGTGGTCCGTAATTTCTGGGCTTTGAAGAAGGGTTATCAACAAAGACGAGTGGTCAGAAGAGAGATCTGGTAAAGCTTTTGCGCTTATAAGATTGCGAGGGATGTTTTTTGTCACCGCGAAATCAATTAGATCTGGGATCTTTCTTGGGTCTGCAGGCCAATATGTGGGGCTACCAGGAGAAACGTAATCCAGTTTATTGCACACTTTTATAAGTGCATTATACAGTTGCCTTTCCTTGGGAGTCACGAGGCGTGATCCCCAGTGCGTGAGTTTGGCGTTGTAGTCTCCTGCAGCTATGAAGTCCATGAATTGACCTTCAGAGATAGTAAAGCGAGGTGGGTATTAGACAGCGGCAATGCAAAGGTTGACTTTTCCTGAGTGCACTTTTGTGGACGTGGCTTGCAAGTAATTTGTTGCAAACCATTGATGAAAGTGGTGTTTGATGCGTTCTCTGATTAAGATGCCGGTTCCGCAGTGGGCCTTGTCATCCGGATGATCTGTGCGGTAGAAGGTATACCCTCTTATATGAAAGTTGTGTCTACCTGTGAGGTGCGTTTCAACAGCACCATGGCGTCAATGTGATTTACGTTTAGGAATTGAGTTATTTCAAGTTTATGCAGTGCAATGACGTTGGCATTCCACATGGATATGCGTAGGTTAGTCATCCCTGATTTTAGTGCTTCGGCGTAGGAGATTCCCTTGGTTGTATTTAGCTGCCCAAATGATGATCTGGCTGCCTTGGTGAAAAATACGTCTGACGTACTTTTTGAGTTGTAGTACAAATGTTGGTGCGTAGCTGTGTGTAGCTGTCGCTCGGCGCATGCGACTCTTTAGCTCCTCGAGACCGCACAGCCTCTGTAGTTTGCCGTATGGTTTCCTCCACAGTTGCCACATTTTTTCATTTAGGGTCTTCTTTGTTTGCGGGGCAGTTTACGGAGTTATTGAAGTCTCCGCAGACTGTCCGATGTGTGTCTTGGCTATCTGGTTCAAGATCGACCTTGAAGAGTGGTTGCGGCTTTTTGTTTCTGTTAATTATGTTGCAGACATTTTTGGCACAGAAGACCTTGGCTTTGAGGGCTTCTTGAATCTCAGAGGGGGCAACGTCAGGTTCTATTCCTTTTAGTACAACTTGCAGTCCCTTGCTACTATTTAGTCGGTAGGTGTAGAAGTTCTTTTTTGCTTCCTTCAGGTAATTAGACACAGCTCGGAAGGGTTGTTCGGACTTCAATAAGCGGAACAACATAGAAATTATCGTTCCCAACCAGCGCAACAATTTTGTTGACCAGGGAGTTTGAGCTTTTTTCTCTTATATAAATAGGTGGGGGTTTGGTTTCTTTTGGGTCTCCTGCCCCTGATCAGCCTGGTTGTGCTCCTCCTCTGCTAAGATGGAGAATCGGTTTCCGTTGCAACTCCTAATTTGTTCGTTGCTATTGTTTGTACGGTTGATCTTTGGTTTATTACCAACCGTGTTGAGTGGACTATGCTTAAGCTTAATCCATACCGGTCTGTATTGCCGAGACCGCTTGTTGTTTAACGAAGCATACTGTTTTTGTTGCCATTGTATTTTGCTGTGCAGCCGTTGGCACCGAATTCGCAATATTGGTAGTTGGGTTAATTATTGGCGGTGCTTTTGCTGCGACTGCAGAAATTATAGCACTGCTAGTTGTTGGAGCTTCTTCCATCGAAGGCGGCGGTGGTGGGGTTTGGCATTGATAGCTCCATGATGCAGGAGTTGGGATGAACAGGGAAGGTGAGCAAGAGCTGGCTTTCTTGGTGTCGACGGTCAGTAGAGCCGACTTGTCCTTTGTCGACTTCTTTTCTTCGACGGTATCGTGAATTGAAAAACATGAGTAACAGGCGTTTCTTGGGTTAACGGAGCTTCTACGCTCATTCTTTGGATCGCTGCTCATTTTTCGAGCTTATTATGCGTGGAACTTATTTGTTTAAATTAAATAAGCAATTGTGTTCTTCATATAACTAGTTTCTCTTAGTTTTTGATTAGTTAGCGTCTTTTCGCACTGTTTGGATTACTCCAGTATAATATTCTTAAAGTTTTACTATTTCACTATTTTAATTTTCCCGGAGCTCACGCTTGACCACGTCCGGTCTATGCGGGAGTTGAAGCGAATTGGATGTAGCTGTGGTCAGAGAAGGAGTGCTTCTCCAGCACCCTCTATGACTTCAGGGTATCCCTAAGTAATACAGAAATGAGGGTGATATCTAGTACCTCCCTACGGTTTTTAGTAATAAAAGTGAGTTCGTTCTCCGAATTCCCCACCATTAAGTTAGATGAGAGGATAAAATCAAAAAGAGACTCACCCCTATCGTTGGCACCCGATGATGAAGTTCAGGCCCAGCCTTTTGCTGTCCTCGGTGATTTGCCTCAGGGTTGGAGAGATGGGGTCCTGGTCGTGCCACAGGTATGCAGAGCATATCCGAAGGGATCCATTTGGTCCCTCTAGGCATGCTGCATGAAGCCCCCCATTTTTCCTCAGCACCTCGACTGACCCCTTATTGAGAGTCAGGACAACCTGGCGCCTAGGACCATCGGCCCCCTTAACCTTGGCAACTCGCCAGTCAGAGGAGGGGAGGTCGGGGTTGCTCAGCTGCAGCAGCTTGAGGATCATCTCCGGCTCCTCCGGCTTATGGGACAGCCACGCCCTGGCACGCGGCTTGCGTTCTTGTCCCAGTCGACCGCCGCGAGCATCGCTCCTGGGTAAGCTCCACCTAATCTGGCGATCGCCCGCTTCTAAAAGGAGTCTGTGTCTTCGCACGCGATCACCTTCACGCCGCCTTGGTGCCATCCGGCATCCTCACATCGGGGCAGGGCTTCCAGGATAGGGAATGCCTCTGAAGCCGCCTGCGGTCATGTCAAGAGACTTGCCCCCGATCACGCCGATCGGCGGGCCCATCGGTTCGCTCTTTCCGTTGCCTCCGGCCCCCGGATGAAGGCGCTCTGAAGAGCTCTCCTCCTCCTCCATCTTGCACGCTCGACCTCTAAGCGTCTTCGAGGTGGTAATTGCGGGGGGAACACCTCCTTCCGCCTTTAAGGTTTGGCGATCACCTTTTTTGTTTGTTTCAGTTTTATTAGTTTGGTTAATTTTTGTACCCACTAGTATGCAGGGTTGGGGATGGTCCGCCACGGTTTAGCCTGCAAACCGTGGTAAGCCTAGTTAAAACTGCTGGGACGGCCGGTCCACCAGAGTCCGCATACTAATGTCTAAGCGACCCCCGGACACGCATCCCTCGGCATATGCTGTTCCACCTTGGATTGGGGTAATTTTTTGGGCAGGAGTTTTCTTCTCTTCGCCCGACTACCATTCGTCAGCATCCTCAGCAGAGACATGACCTACTGGGACCTGCCTCCAGCCGCCCTCACGAGGAGACTATAGTCGCACTTCCAAGGGTACGGACAGTTATGGCAGGTGATTTCTCACCCGTTAGTCCCCCTGTCCGCCCGCTGGCTGATGGCCACGTGCAATTTTCACAAATTTTTGAACTTGGCTGGAATGTCCAAAATTATATTACGCTTTATTATTGGTTAGGCGTATGAGGTGTTGTTCTTGAATATATTATTTATCATATTAAAAAAAGAATCCGAATTTCCAAAGCAAACAGTACTTTCAACTCAGCATAAAAAGCGCGGCTTCGAGCAAATTCTGCTAAAAAAATTTCTTGTCTTTAACATATATATATTTTTGTTTTTAAGACATTAAATATGAACCATGGGAAGGGACCCGCCCACCACAAATTTAATAAAAATAATAATAATAAGAATAATAAATAATTTAATAATAATTAACAATAACAATTAGTATAAATAAGTATAAATAATAATATAACCAATAATAAAAATTTAGAAAACTGCCACAAAAACATTAATTTTCGAGTATAAAATCTATTATTTGTCACACCATGACCACTTAATCGAAAGGTATTAAAATTACCTTTCATGCAAAAAATAAAAAATAAATAATGAAAATATCTCAACTGGTTCAAGAGTTATGATTTTTGTAAGCAAACGTATCTCAACTGCTAGTGTGCAGTGAGGGGACTGCTGTAATACGGGAGGAGTACACGCTTTTGCTCTCTTCGAGCATCCATTGGATGCGCGAGCTATGAATAAAAATGGGTAACCTTCTTGGTGATGTTTAAGGTTGGGAGTATTCACTTCATTGTTTGGGATCCAGAGTTTTTCACTTAATCTTTCGATGACCAAAACTGATCGGATTTTTTATTCTAGCTCGAGTTAAAATGAAACCTCCGCCGAGAGAAGTAAATACGTAAATACATAAGGTCTTAAATACTAACATACGTAAGTGTGTAAATTAAAGTGCTGTGTTGCGTCGCTTCCTCTTGAGTGGGTCGGTTCTTTGCTGAGTCTTCCCCATATTACCTAGTCCGGAGGAGTAGGGGTTTCCTGTTCAACTGTCATGTCAACATTTCTCCGCTGGTGGCAACGGCCGTTCAAAGAACGGCCTTTGTGTGGCCTAATTACAATGCGTTGTTTACATTTTGCTTATTTTGTAACAACTCTAGGGTAAGCCAGGGTGGCTTAGCTGGAGAGTCGGTATGTCGGTTGGAACCGGTAACTCCTCCCCCCCTGGATTGAAATAAAAACGAAGGAGTGGACGTCACGAAACTCGGCTCTGGAACTTTGGTGAAAACAACTCTCCTCTTAGTATGCTACTGAGGCATTCAGCTTTGACATTGTCTATGGCTTCTATCGAGTTTTCGCATATATAAAATTTTGTTACATTTGTCAGAAAAATAATAAACGTCCTTAGCGTTATGATATGCCATATAATTAGGTACAATTAGAAATTTGTATTCATGAATAGGTAGTGGGACCATGTGTGTGAACGTGTAATGTTTTTGATTAAAAGTAGGTATTCTTATTAAGAGAGTTTATTTTAACTCCAAACATGAAAGATTCTGGATCTAGCATTTGAAATATGTATTCATCTTACATTTCCCGTAACTCCGGGTCATTCATTTCTTGTCTTATTATGTTAACTTCTTTTTCGGATACAATAGTAGTGGGCACAATTTTTAGTTTGGCAAGTAAAATGCTCTCCTCTGTATTATTTTTATCATCTTTATTTATTTTTGAATAAAATGTAATTTCTAGTCCTGTTTTCCTTTTCTAGCTCGCTAGCAAGCTGTCATTTTTTGCCTCCTCTAGTGGTAATTTTGGTGGAAGGAAAAAGGTTTCTAACTTTAGTATATTAGGCATTAAGTGCACTTTTATTCTTTCTGCTCTTACTTTCTTTTCTTTCTTTAAGTTTTGCCTAATTTACTTGGTACTAAAATTGTGTAAAATTGTATTTTTGTAGTGTAAAATGCTAGTTGAGGCTCCCAGGTGTTGTGATCATGTGCTTTTTTACCTGTGAAATAATAATCGTACTATAAGAAAAGCGTATTTGAGATTTTGTTTTAGATTTAAACAATTTTTTTTTCTCTTTAAGATACGACATGTGAGTGCACGTTTTTTTCTTTTTGCAGTTTTCCCATAATAATAATATTAGGGTTTGGAGGATAGTGCGACCACTGGGGTCTATTGTGCTCTGAGCTATAGCTCCACGAACAGTTCAATCGAACGCAAGAATGCGATGATGTCGCCTGGCCGAAGATCCCTCATTTACTGCGTGTTGAGTGTAAGGCCCCCGAAGTGAGCCAGCCCCAACCGACTGATAGCTGTGCACTCCTCAAGTAGGTGTTCCGGAGTCTCGTCTCCTTCCATAAAAAGTCTTCAAAGACTGTCCTCCCCTATATTGAGATTGTACAGATGCTTGCGCAGTCTGCAGTGCCCGGTCAGGAAACCCGTGACTATTCGGAAAGATTCTTTGCTCAACTCCAAACATTCCTTGATCCTCTTGCTGTTATAGCTACCTAGCAGAATCTTACTCTGCCTTGCCCCTTGCGACGAGTACCAGAACTCGTCGCAGGCAGTCATGAGATCCACACGACTGCTCTGGCTGATGACTCCTGGCCCTATTCCACAGAAGGGTTCTGGACCATGATGTCGGCCAATTCATTGCCGGGGATCCCCGCATGCCCTGGTACCCAGTATATGGTTACTTTATTGTTCACACCCAACTCAATGAGAGTTCCTACACCCGCACCATCCTCAGTTACCGAGCCGTCAGTGTACCACCTAATAGCATTTGGTTTCACATCGTAGGTGGTAGACATGCTGGTCCTCTCCGTCTTATTGCTAAGCTCCGTTTTGAAGAGCTTATCAAAACTAAACTTGGCCAATTGAACATCCTGCGAATATTCTAATAACAGGTCAGTAGATCGGCGCGCACTGTGCACTATGTTCCACATGTTGTCTCCACATTAGTCGCTTGTCTAGGATGACTCCCAGATATTTGACTTCAGTGGAGATCTGTATCTCTGTGCCCCCAATGGCTATGGGCCGATTGGTAAAGGCGACTATGTTTTTCGCTAGATTGATATTCAGCCCCACTTCTCTGCACCAGTCTAAGCTTAGTCTTAGGCCCAGTGTGATCCTGTCGCACAATGTGCTCTCAAAATTACCTTCAGAGATTAAAGTGATGTCATTGACATTCAAACCCATTTGCTGTAAGTTTAACTAGCAGCTCATCCACCACGAGGCTCCATAGTAGTTGTGTTAAGACATCACCCTGCGGACAGCCTCTGGTGGTTTGAGCTCTAACTGTTACTCTGTTTACAATGACTTCTGCTATTCTGTTATCAAGGAGTTTGCCCATCCAGGTCGTGAGACTCGTCTCAACTCCAATTCTACAGAGTGCTCTTACTACAACATCATGAGCTGTGTTATCAAAAGCACCCTCTATGTTCATAAAGGCACAAAGGGCTACCCCTTTGCAGAGCTCCGAAAACTGTAGACTAGGGTCAAGAGAGCCGATTCAGTAGACTTTCCTTCTCTATAGGCATGCTGATGCGCATGCAGAGGTCTTCGCACAAGGTGCGAGTTTCTAATGTGATTGTCCACAATCTTTTCAAGGGTTTTCAGCAGGAAGGAGGCTAGGCTGATCGGCCTAAAAGATTTGGGATGAAATGGGTCTTTCTTCCCTACCTTCGGGGTAAAGGAAACCCATTGCTAAGCGCCCCCGGAAAAGACTTATAAGGAACAACATTAGTTGTTCGACACCCTTTTGAAGATGGATGAGTATGATTCCATCCACCCCCCGAAGCTTTGTAGGGGCTGAGGGTCCTCAACGCCCACCTTATTTTCTGTTCAGTTACGATCGCTGCAGCTAGGCTCCAGTTGATTCTGCCATTGGGAATTATTTCGTCACTATTTCTGCACATTCTGCACAGAGGGAAGTGAGTTTTCAGGAGAAGTTCTGCTTTCTCCTCCTCGTTCTCGGTGAATGACCCATCTGCCCTCTTCAGACAAAGTTCAGAAAGTCCTTTGCTTTTTGAGATTGCCTTAAATACTCGGCCGCAGCTGCGGCTTGCTCTATAGTGGAACAAAATTTCCGAAAGTGAGCTCGCTTACTGTATCGGATTTCTTTGTTATATTCTGTCAGCTTTTTGGTGTATAATTTCCTATTGGCGCTGTTCTTTTTAGCTGTGTTAAACAGCTTTCTGACTTCTGCACGAAGTTGCCCTAGTTTCCTATTCCACCAGGGATTGTCCCTGCTAGACTTTATAGATTTTTTCTGATTCAGTCTGCTCAGATTTAAACCCAAACAGGACTGATAGGCTGGCCAGTCAGTCCGTCGTGGATTCCTGATTACTCTGCTGACGCTAAGGTTGCTATGAATGCCGAACAGGATGATCCTGCGATACGGTTGACGGTTCTGAGTAAACCTTGCGAATCAACCGGGAGCCCCCCTCATTGCCGAAAGTAATGTCCGGTACTTCAGCCCTGTTTTTGGTAATGAATGTGGGTTCAGCTCCCACTTTGAAAA
Source organism: Drosophila nikananu (assembly GCA_008042635.1). NCBI lineage: Eukaryota > Metazoa > Arthropoda > Insecta > Diptera > Drosophilidae > Drosophila > Drosophila nikananu. Next base: position 22,069 of record VNJV01012392.1, read on the forward strand.
CTGTAAGATCCCTAGATACAAGATAATCTAGTAAACGCTCACCTCTACTGTTGTTGCCCGTGCTGCCTGGCATCACCCCCTTGCAGTAGGGGTAGCCTTTTTCTGCTGCAATTTTGCACCAGATCCTGAACCTCTGGTGGGGGGCATCCGTCGCGTATCCTGGGAAGTATACCGACGCCACCACAATACTCCGGTGCTCGCTTTTGATCATCACCGCTACTAGATTTCTGTTGAAAAATTTAGAGAGACATAGAAAGTTAATATCCTTTCGCACCAAGTTACAAGCTCTCTGTGCTGCCTCCCTTACATATGCAGTATTTTGCATACTCCCTTTACTTATGCCGCAGATCCTGCCTCTGACGATCCAAGGCTGGATGAGCACCAACCCCAGGTCAGAACTGGAGACCAACCTGCCAAAGACAGCCGAGGCTGCCCTGGCAAGATGCAGGTTGATCTGTGCCATGCCGGTGACCACCATCCTTAGAGCTCTTCTTCACCCTCCGAGAGCTTCAGATAGGCCTTTGACTGCATTTCGGTGGCAGTCCGCTCTTCATCGGACGGCTCCTCGTTGCTGGTCGGTTTCTCTTCGCCGCCCATGTGCAGGCGCATCAAGTCCAGCCACTGTAGTGATGCCGAGTCCAACTCGGCCTCCACCGCTGCACAGGCCTCAGCCTCTACTACCTCGTCCAGGGGGAAGGAGGGTGCCATCATTGCTGCAGCCAATGAAGTGCCAGGCACATCGTCGGCCTTCGCTTCAGTGGGTACCGCTGCTCATTGAGCAGCCCAAGGGAGTTCTTCATAGTCTCACCAGCCGTACGGGGCAGGAAGACTGTGACGATGTTCGTCACACCTGCAGGCAGGTGCGGAGCTGCACACCCGCTTTGGTGCTAATGCTGGGAACCGTCAGCTCCAGCCACTTCTTGGTATCACCGTCCCCCGGGCTGCCCAGCCGCTGGTACAGGCTGCTTCCTGTGTTGCTGCCTCGACCTTGCGGAACAGGGTGTTGCGATGTCTCTCCCGCTGGCGTCGCTCGCCTGCAGGATAGCCGCCGGGCAGTGCCTGGCACTGCAACCCCTCCCCTTCTGTCAGTGTCAGGAGTGTAGGGGATGGAGGTACCAGCGTATCATATTACTGGACGTTGATGCACTAAGGTCAGTACATTCAAGTGGCCCGTATGACACCAAGCACGTGCCTGTTCGTGTTAGGTGTTAGTGGGCGCGAAAATGTGAAATAATAGGAAAGGTGTACGAGGAAGTGACTACTGGCGTGCTGCCG